>JARQOD010004289.1:0-56193 GCA_033576555.1 Oophaga sylvatica | reverse complement strand
ATACTTCTCCGCTCACGCAAACGTCTGTCAATTTGAATCGCTAATGACATAGAATCATTGAGACCAGAGGGAACAGGGAATCCCACCATAACATCCTTTACATTATCTGACAGACCCTTCCGAAAAAGAGCCGCCAAAGCGTGGTCATTCCATTTGGTCAGGACTGCCCACCTACGGAATCTCTGACAGTATAACTCAGCGTCATCAAGCCCCTGATTTAATGCCAACAAGGCTTTTTCAGCTTGATCAGTGACATTAGGCTCATCGTACAATAACCCCAAAGCCTGAAAAAATGCATCAACATCACTCAAAACAGGATCCCCAGGTGTCAGGGAAAAAGCCCAATCCTGAGGATCGCCGCGCAGGAGAGAAATGACAATTTTAACCTGCTGCGCTGCGTTCCCTGAGGACTTCGATTTTAAGGCAAAAAACAATTTACAGTTATTTTTGAAATTCAGAAACTTAGCTCGATCCCCTAAAAACAAATCTGGCATGGGAATCCTAGGTTCCACAACAGGCAACCCAGCAAGATAGGTAGCAATACTCCGAACCTCAGTGGCAAGCTGATCCACACGGCCAGACAACCGTGCAAACTCCATTGAGAGAAAAGAAAAAATCCTCCCCAGCACCCAGAGATACAGAGGGAAAAAAAAAAAAAATATCTGACAACTTTTTTCTTTAACAATATTTTTTTTCCCTTCTGTGAGTACAATATAATTTTCAATTTGTTAGGCCGGTGATACTGTTGTGTTTCAGTAGCTGAGGAGTACAGGTAAAAAGGCAATACACCAGAGCAGTTGGAAACTATGAGATTGCAGTACCCTGACTAACCACCACAACTAGAGGCAGCCGTGGAGCGTTCCTACGTTGGTCCTAGACACCTCGTCACAGCCTGAGAAACTAACTACACCTAAAGATAGAAAGAGGAAAGCTATCTGCCCCGGAGCAGATCCCCAAAGAACATAGAAAGCCCCCAAACATATAATGGCGGTTAGACAAGAAGAAATACTGACACAGACAGAAAATAGTATGAGCAAACGTTGGGGCCCAAACTTACTAAATAGAAAAGGATAGGAAGGGCACTTACTGCAATCCCAAAAAAACCCTGAAAAGCACCAACTCTACTAATTTCAAAAAGACCTGAGATCACACGACCTCTACCACCTAAACTAGTTCTCTGGTGTAACAAAATCAAAACAGCAGCCACTGAAAAAACTGGAAAAAGCAAATGTACAAACATCAGTGGCTGAACTGAACTGAGTGCAAAAGCCCCCAGAGGGGACCCTGAAGGCCCCCACAGAAGTGCAGGACAAAATGCAAAAATCAAGCACAAAAACAAAAAGAAGAAAATGTCTTATCTGTAAGCAGGAGATTCAGACACGACACAGCAGGCTACCAAGGAAACAGGAATCAAGGTTTGAGACCAGAACAATTGATCACCGGCAACCCTGATGGGAAGGCGACTCCCTTATATAAGACCAGTCAGTAACACCTGATTCCCAATTCTCACAATCTTCACTGGACAGTCCAGTACCGTTTGTAACCACCAGAGGGAGCTTCTGCTCAGAACTCATTTCCATCCTATTCACAATATACATCACAATGCATCACAGAGCTGCTATAAGTCTGGTGTCCAGGGCAGATCTGATGCAGAATACCTGGCCCCTACCTTATAGACCTGTGGCCGTGACATCATAAACGGGGTGGAGTTACCAGGGTCCTCCTCTTGCTCTAAGTGGTGATCTTAGTTCAGAAAACTAATAACTATCATAACTTAGAGATGGAGTCTCTTACAGCGATGCACAGCATACCATTGTACTCCGCAAGATGTTGGCGTGCATTTAAGTCTAAACGCAGAGTGCCTGGGTGGATCGGCTAAGCAGAAATCTGTTTCTTGGGTTCTGTTGGAGTTACGGGTTCACCAGTACCACGGGAACGATGCCTGTCGGCGCATGGTTCAAATCAGGGACTTTCGTGTTTCTGACGCGACTTCCCACCGTGTTATAAGCAAAAAGAATGAATCCTCATAATGGCTGCTAGGGAGCAAAAGCACATGTGCAGACAATGGGGACCCCTGCGGTGAGGCGGGAAACTCCAGCACTGGTAGCTCAGGTTACACTGAGCCTTACTTATGCTGGGAGGGGGGAAGGGAAGCTCAGCTATACACAAGCTGCTAAATGTAGTAGATGTCATCACACGGAGGGACCGCCCCCTTGTCTCCTCTGGAGATTGTACCTGTCTGTCCTCAAATGGTGGGACCGCCCCCTTGTCTCCTCTGGAGATTGTACCTGTCTGTCCTCACACGGAGGGACCGCCCCCTTATCTCCTCTGCAGATTGTACCTGTCTGTCCCCACACGGAGGGACCGCCCCCTTGTCTCCTCTGGAGATTGTACCTGTCTGTCCTCACACGGCAGGGTGGATAAAAATCATGATTTTTTTAAAAAAATCAAAAAAATCGGATTTTTTTTATTTAAATCGGATTTTTTTGATTTAAATAGGATTTTTTAATCAAGTTGTACACAAGCAAAACTTTGTCTTTTTGCAAATCAAATTATTTTACACAAATAAAAATATTAAAACAGTTGATGATTATGAAACCTAATAATTTTTATTTGCTCTATTAAACAATCAGAATTGAACTACAGAGAGTAAGTACTTTTTAACAATAGCCTATCTCTAACGTTTTAAGTAAGCAAACATCTTCAGTGAATACATCAGTCCTTTAAGCCTACTGTTTATTTAGGACTTTTAATAGGAAAACTAGTTGTCCTGCTTTAGCAGTTCCTAAGCGGTTTCGGACTGTTGTGTGCACAAAACCAAATGAAGAAAACAATCTCTCTACTCCTGCCGATGAAGCCGATGCAGTCAGTAGCTGAGTAGCTACATTTATTATCTTCACTGGAAGAACAAGTGATTGCGACTTCCACCAGTCCAGTGGTTTTAGTTCATTAACGACGTTATCTGCAAACATGTATTTTTGAAATGGTGCAGATTCACACTTCAATTTCAGCACAGTTGCCACAATGTCATGGTTAGTATTGGCGAGCCACTCCATTGCAGAGTTGATTTCCGCCTCAGATAGTTTTTTCCCTCTGTAGATAGGATGCAAGATATTGGCTAAATAGTGTTCTTCTTTTAATGCTTGGTCCTTGCGGTGGTGTATTGCAACCTTTACATTGTTTGAGAGGTTCAAGCGATCTAGCGAACCTTCTAAATCTTTCCAAACTTCTGTGGCATCAGCTATGGTTGCAGTATCTTTCTGCATTTTATCCAACGCAATAGATATTGGCTTTAACCTTTCCAAAAGGTCCTCGGCATTTCTCTTCACACCAAGATTTAATACTTTGCTTCGTATATTAGCATCAATTTTATCCCGATGTGTTTCGCAAATGGACACTAATTTTGACCAGTTGTTAATAAACAGTTCCAAGCATTCAGCCAAGGTATTCCATCTAACATCTTGTGGTAGAACCAACTTCAGTCCTCCCATTTCCTTGTAGGTTGCATGTGCAAAATGATTATTGCGGAAATATTTAACAATTTCTACAACATGTTCCTTGACACCCGAAATATGCAGGTCTTTTGCCAAAAGATGCAACAAATGGGCAGAACAACCGTATGTAATGACATTTGTGTCATCCTCATGTGCCAGTTCCGCTCGCATTTTTGCCACATTGCTTGCGTTATCAGTAACTAAGCTCCTTACTTTACATCCAAACTGTTCTTGGCATTGGTGAATTGAGTTCTTAGCAATTTCAAGTAAATATTCAGCAGTATGTGAATTTCCAGATGTGTCGATTGTGTCTGTAAGGTAAGTTTCACCATCTTCTGTTGTGACACAAGTGCAAATTAGGGGTCGTTGTGGATGTTGCTCCAACCATCCAAGCTCATGTTAACAACTTTGTCTTTCAAATATTTTGTACAAGCCGCTCTTTCTTTGTCGTATACAGCCTGAAGATGTTTTCCTGAGATATCAAATCTACTTGGTGGTTTGTAGCCTGGTCTTATTCCTTCCATCATTTGTACAAACAATGGGTGTTCAACTAGTCGGAAAGAAGAATTGGTTGCAAATATGAATTTAGCAAATAATTCATCAAAATGTTCTTTCTGGCTCGTCGTAGTCTTTAAGAGGAATTTTTCTACACTTTGCACGCAAAGTTTTTTGTTGGGCTGCTTTGTTGAAGTTGTACCCAGATATTGATTGTCACGTGCAGCACAAGCCATATTTGACCCTGAAAGCACAGTAATTAAAAATATAATTCAACTGCGTATTTGAAGAAATATAACGAAAATATTTTGAAACAAACTTTTTGAACAATGTAATGGTCCTCGTCCTATAAGGGCTGTCTCAAAAGTTATGCTACTCAAGTTTCCGGTGAAGTTGCTGTAATACTAGTAATATCAGAGCAACTAAAAAAATTATGTCACAAAAGTTTTAAAAATGTTTTTTTTTAAAAAAATGGTCAATTTGGCAGACTTCAAAAGTGAATTGTAGCCTACAATAAAAAAAAAAAAAAATAGGCGTATACACACTCTTTTATTTTTACTTAACGTTAATCTTCTGTGAAATATTGCCTTAACATAAATTTAAATTCTATACTCCAGAACTAGTGCTAGAAATTTTTCTTTCATAGACTTTAACCATCCCAGTAAAACGTCTGTTAAAATAGGTTGTAATTGCCAGACTTACCACTAGTGCTAGGGTCCTGGTGCATAAGAAGCTGTGGGGGTTCATTGACATTAGTTGTATCACTATCAACATCTTCATTTCCCTTCTGGTTGCAGTTTTCATAATGTGATTTCAAACGGCAAACAAGTCCTTGGATATCCTTTTGACAGAATTTGCACTTTGCTCTCCCACCTTTCTTTCCAAGCTCTGCTGGCATCTCAACAAAATGAACCCAAATAGGGTCTCTCTTACGACCTGCCATGGCTCACGCAGATCACTTCTGAAGTTTGATTGTTACTACAGCCAAGTACTGCTGACTGACTAGCCAACAAGTTTGGGCATGTCAACTGAATGGAAAAAGAAACTGAAACCAAGCTACAGAAAGTGAAACCAAGCTAGAAGTGTGGAGTTAATTGAACAATGATTGAAAGTTTTAGATTTTAATCAAAAGATTTATATTAAAAAAATCTTTTGATTTAAATCAGTGATTTAAATCATGATTAAAATCACGATTTAAATCGATCTGATATAAATAGAAAAAAATCATTTGATTTAAATCAATCCACCCTGTCACACGGAGGGACCGCCCCCTTGTCTCTGGAGATTGTACCTGTCTGTCCTCACACGGAGGGACCGCCCCCTTGTCTCCTCTGGAGATTGCACCTGTCTGTCCCCACACGGAGGGACCGCCCCCTTATCTCCTCTGGAGATTGTACCTGTCTGTCCCCACACGTAGGGACCGCCCCCTTGTCTCCTCTGGAGATTGTGCCTGTCTCTCCCCACATGGAGGGACCGCCCCCTTGTCTCCTCTGGAGATTGTACCTGTCTGTCCCCTCACGGAGGGACCGCCCCCTTGTCTCCTCTGGAGATTGTGCCTGTCTCTCCCCACATGGAGGGACCGCCCCCTTGTCTCTTCTGGAGATTGTACCTGTCTGTCCCCACACGGAGGGACCGCCCCCTTGTCTCCTCTGGAGATTGTACCAGTCTGTCCCCACACGGAGGGACCGCCCCCTTGTCTCCTCTGGAGATTGTACCTGTCTGTCCCCACACGGAGGGACCGCCCCCTTGTCTCCTCTGGAGATTGCACCTGTCTGTCCCCACATGGAGGGACCGCCCCCTTTTCTCCTCTGGAGATTGTACCTGTCTGTCCCCACGGAGGGACCACCCCCTTGTCTCCTCTGGAGATTGTACCTGTCTGTCCTCACATGGAAGAACCCCCCCTTTGCTCCTCTGGAGATTGTACCTGTCTGTCCCCACACGGAGGGACCGCCCCCTTGTCTCCTCTGGAGATTGTACCTGTCTGTCCCCTCACGGAGGGACCGCCCCCTGTACTTTGAGGAATCACAGACCGGAGGCAGGCGGAGGGACCGATTATCGCAGGCGGAGGGCCGAGGAATCACAGACGGGAGGCAGGCGGAGGGCCGAGGATCACAGACGGGAGGCAGGCGGAGGGGGCCGGGAATCACAGACGGGAGGCAGCGGAGGGAGCTGAGGAATCACATACGGAGGCAGGCGGAGGGGCGAGGAATCACAGACGGGAGGCAGGCGGAGGGCGAGGAATCACAGACCGGAGGCAGGCGGAGGGGCCGAGGAATCAAAGACTGGAGGCAGGCGGAGGGGCTGAGGAATCACAGACGGAGGCAGGCGGAGGAGCCGGGAGGGAATCACAGACGGGAGGCAGGCGGAGGGGCGAGGAATCACAGACGGGAGGGCAGGCGGAGGGGACCGAGGAATCACAGACGGGAGGCAGGCGGAGGGGCCGAGGAATCACAGACGGAGGCAGGCGGAGGGGCTGAGGAATCACAGATGAGAGGCAGGTGGAGGGGCCGAGGAATCACAGACGGGAGGCAGGCGGAGGGGCTGAGGAATCACAGACCGGAGGGACCGAGGAATCACAGACGGGAGGCAGGCGGAGGGACCGAGGAATCACAGATGGGAGGCAGGCGGAGGGGCAGAGGAATCACAGACGGGAGGCAGGCGGAGGAGCTGGAGAATCACAGACGGGAGGCAGGCGGAAGAGCTGGAGAATCACAGACGGGAGGCAGGCGGAAGAGCTGGAGAATCACAGACGGGAGGCAGGCTGGAGGAGCTGGAGAATCGCAGACAGGAGGCAGGCGGAGGAGCTGGAGAATCGCAGACCGGAGGCAGGCGGAGGAGCTGGAGAATCACAGACCGGAGGCAGGCGGAGGGGCCGAGGAATCACAGACGGGAGGCAGGCGGAGGGGCTGGAGAATCGCAGACAGGAGGCAGGCGGAGGAGCTGGAGAATCACAGACGGGAGGCAGGCGGAGGAGCTGGAGAATCGCAGTCCATGTAATGGCGCGGGATGTGCCTGCGTTACCCTCTACTATTCCGCAGATGGATGGAGTCTTCTGAGTTCTCTCTGTATAAGAAGCTCATGTTTCATATTCTGCATTTCAGTCATTTAGATTTACTGCCTCCTTGTGATAAAGACCCCGGACGGGTGGAAGCGTCGTCTTTATTTTGTCGCGATTCTGTTTTCCGCTGGGTCACGCTTCTTTGATGTGAACCAATCAGTAAAGTATTTTCACTGTATCGATGTTCAGAGTGTAATTCCTTTCTGTTACTATAGACATTGGCACCGCCTGGGTGATCTGGGACAGGAGAGGCGACATATTTCCCGGGAATCGGATGAGCTGATATGAAGATCATAGCATCTAATGTAAATGATTGGAGGAAGGATGTTCTGGCATCTAATCCCATCTGAGCCTCTGGTGCTGGAGACACTGTGTCACCCCAACTAGCTCCAGTAATGGCTGGAGGACAACGTCTCTACCAGGTCGCTCAGTGGTGTCTGTACAGAGGCCGTATAGAGCTGGCTGTGTGCCGGGTGTGTTTCCAGCCAGCGCTCGGTATAGTGAAGCCGCTCCGTGCACCTGGGACTGAGGGCTGGAAATCTCAGGGAGGAAATAGGTTCATTTACTTTACGTAAAACCACCGAGCAGCAACGTCGCCTTATTCACCCACAGATCACCCCTGAAATGGCGGAAATAGCGTTCTCCAAGAGGACAGGTTCTAGAGGCAAAGACTGAGGGGTGTGACGAAGCCGAGCTGATAAAGGGAGAGACTTTACTAGTTATACCGGTATGGATTCTGCTATGTGCCATCATATTAGAGGCCCCTAAACTTCTACACGGACCTCCTGTATTCATGAAGACCATAAGGAACCGAGGCTTCAGATGTCTTTATAGGATGTCGGAAAGCACAAGCCTGGTCCTAACAGGTGGAAAGTCTCACCTGATGGACAGGTGTAAAATACCTATTAATAATCTGTAACTGTCACTGTGCAATGAGATCATATCTGTATGTGACTGACGGTGATGTCCTTGTATGATTTACAGCCTCCTCTCATAAAGACCCCGAAGACCCAAATCCCCTCACACCACCCAGATTTCTCCCCGAATGATGAACCAGACATGGACGAAGACGAGAACAACATTTCCAGAAGAATCATAGACTTCACCTTACAGATCATCTCCCTGCTGAGTGGAGAGGTAAACTCTTCTATATTTCTATTATCTGCTGAGTGGAGAGGTAAACTCTTCTATATTTCTA
Source organism: Oophaga sylvatica (assembly GCA_033576555.1). Lineage (NCBI taxonomy): Eukaryota > Metazoa > Chordata > Amphibia > Anura > Dendrobatidae > Oophaga > Oophaga sylvatica. Next base: position 47,948 of record JARQOD010004289.1, on the reverse strand, counting down.
TCATTATCTGCTGAGTGGAGAGGTAAACTCTTCTATATTTCTATCATTATCTGCTGAGTGGAGAGGTAAACTCTTCTATATTTCTATTATTATCTGCTGAGTGGAGAGGTAAACTCTTCTATATTTCTATCATTATCTGATGAGTGGAGAGGTAAACTCTTCTATATTTCTATCATTATCTGCTGAGTGGAGAGGTAAACTCTTCTATATTTCTATCATTATCTGATGAGTGGAGAGGTAAACTCTTCTATATTTCTATTATTATCTGCTGAGTGGAGGGGTAAACTCTTCTATATTTCTATTATCTGCTGAGTGGAGAGGTAAACTCTTCTATATTTCTATTATTATCTGCTGAGCGGAGAGGTAAACTCTTCTATATTTCTATTATTATCTGCTGAGTGGAGAGGTAAACTCTAATATATTTCTATTATTATCTGCTGAGCGGAGAGTGTTGTGAATAGGCTGGAAATGAGTTCTGAGCAGAAGCTCCCTCTGGTGGTTACAAACGGTACTGGACTGTCCAGTGAAGATTGTGAGGATTGGGAATCAGGTGTTACTGACTGGTCTTATATAAGGGAGTCGCCTTCCCATCAGGGTTGCCGGTGATCAATTGTTCTGGTCTCAATCCTTGATTCCTGTTTCCTTGGTAGCCTGCTGTGTCGTGTCTGAATCTCCTGCTTACAGATAAGACATTTTCTTCTTTTTGTTTTTGTGCTTGATTTTTGCATTTTGTCCTGCACTTCTGTGGGGGCCTTCAGGGTCCCCTCGGGGGCTTTTGCCCTCTCAGTTCAGTTCAGCCACTGATGTTTGTACATTTGCTTTTTCCAGTTTTTTCAGTGGCTGCTGTTTTGTTTTTGGTTACACCAGAGAACTAATTTAGGTGGTAGAGGTCGTGTGATCTCAGGTCTTTTTGAAATTAGTAGAGTTGGTGCTTTTCAGGTTTTTTGGGATTGCAGTAAGTGCCCTTCCTATCCTTTTCTATTTAGTAAGTTTGGGCCCCAATGTTTGCTCATACTATTTTCTGTCTGTGTCAGTATTTCTTCTTGTCTAACCGCCATTACATGTTTGGGGGCTTTCTATGTTCTTTGGGGATCTGCTCCGGGGCAGATAGCTTTCCTCTTTCTATCTTTAGGTGTAATTAGTTTCTCAGGCTGTGACGAGGCGTCTAGGACCAACGTAGGAACGCTCCACGGCTGCCTCTAGTTGTGGTGGTTAGTCAGGGTACTGCAATCTCATAGTTTCCAACTGCTCTGGTGTATTGCCTTTTTTACCTGTACTCCTCAGCTACCGAAACATAACAGTATCACCGGCCTAACAAATTGAAAATTATATTGTACTCACAGAAGGAAAAAAAAAAAAAAGTTGTCAGAGATATTTTTTTTTTTCCTCTGTATCTCTGGGTGCTGGGGAGGATTTTTTCTTTTCTCTCAATGGCGTTTGCACAGTTGTCTGGCCGTGTGGATCAGCTTGCCACTGAGGTTCAGAGTATTGCTGCATATCTTGCTAGGTTGCCTGTTGTGGAACCTAGGATCCCCATGCCAGATTTGTTTTTAGGGGATCGAGCTAAGTTTCTGAATTTCAAAAATAACTGTAAATTGTTTTTTGCTTTAAAATCTAAGTCCTCAGGGAACGCAGCGCAGCAGGTTCAAATTGTCATCTCTCTCCTGCGCGGCGATCCTCAGGATTGGGCTTTTTCCCTGACACCTGGGGATCCTGTTTTGAGTGATGTTGATGCATTTTTTCAGGCTTTGGGGTTATTCTACGATGAGCCTAATGTCACTAATCAAGCTGAAAAAACTTTGTTGGCATTAAATCAGGGCTTGAGGACGCTGAGTTATACTGTCAGAGATTCCGTAGGTGGGCAGTCCTGACCAAATGGAATGACGACGCTTTGGCGGCTCTTTTTCGGAAGGGTCTGTCGGATAATGTAAAGGATGTTATGGTGGGATTCCCTGTTCCCTCTGGTCTCAATGATTCTATGTCATTAGCGATTCAAATTGACAGACGTTTGTGTGAGCGGAAAGGTATGCGTGGAATAATGTTGCCTTGTGAACCTGCTTCTGAACCCATGCAGTGTGATGGAGTGGTTTCTGGGGCACAGCGTCATGAATTTCGAAAGCGCAATGGGTTATGTTTCTACTGTGGTGATGCCTCTCATGCTATTTCAGTCTGCCCTAAGCGGGGAAGACGTTTTGCACGCTCAGTTGTCTTGGGTAGTGTTCAGACTAAATTTCTGATGACTGTTACCCTGATTTGCTCCCTGTCCACATTTTCTGCTCAGGCTTTTGTTGATTCTGGAGCAGCTATTAACCTGACGGATTTTAATTTTGCTAAACGTTGGGGGTTTCCCTTGATACCCCTACGGAAGTCTATTCCCCTACTGGGGATCGATTCTACCCCTTTGGCTGAGAATAAACCTCAGTTCTCTACTCAGGTGATAATGAGGGTAGAACCTGATCATCAGGAGAGTTGCAAATTTTTGGTTCTGTATAATCTGCATGACATTATCGTACTGGGTTTCCCTTGGTTACAGTCTCATAATCCTGTTTTGGATTGGAAATCTGTGTCTGTTACCAGTTGGGGCTGCCAATGTGTTAATACCAACACTCCTGTTTTTTCTGCCTCCCCCCAGGCTCAGGATGTTCCTGACTTTTTGATTGATTTTTTCTGATGTGTTTAGCGAAAGTAAATCTGCATCCTTGCCTCCCCATAGGAGCTATGACTGGGCTATTGAATTAGTGCCTGGTAGTAAATTCCCTAAAGGTCGCCTTTTTAACTTGTCTGTACCTGAACATGACCCTATGCGGTCTTATATCAAGGAGTCATTGGAGAAGGGTCATATCAGACCATCCTCTTCACCCTTAGGTGCCGGTTTTTTCTTTGTGGCCAAAAAGGATGGTTCATTAAGACCGTGTATTGATTATCGTCTCTTGAACAATATTACTGTGAAATATCAATATCCGTTACCCTTGATCTCTGATCTGTTTTCCAGGGTGAAAAACGCTACTTGGTTTACCAAGCTTGACCTCAGGGGGCATATAACCTTATTCGCATTAAGCATGGGGATGAATGGAAGACGACATTTAATACCCCTGAAGGGCATTTTGAGTACCTTGTGATGCCCTTTGGGCTCACTAATGCTCCTTCTGTCTTCCAGTCCTTCATGAATTACATTTTCAGGAATTTTGTGGATAAATTTCTGATTGTTTATTTGGATGATATCTTGATTTTTTCCAATGACTGGGACTCTCATGTAAAACATGTTCGGACTGTGTTCCAGATTTTGAGAGGGAATGCTCTGTATGTGAAGGGATCAAAGTGTCTTTTTGGCGTTCATAGGATCTCATTTCTGGGATTCATTTTGTCCCCATCTGTTATTGAAATGGACCCGGTCAAAGTTCAGGCCATCTGTGATTGGGTCCAACCTACTTCATTAAAGGCTCTTCAAAGATTCTTGGGTTTTGCCAATTTTTATCGTAAATTTATTGGTAATTTCTCTGTTATTGTTAAACCATTAACTGATTTGACCAAGAAGGGTTCTGATGTGGTGAATTGGCCTCCTGAGGCAGTCTCTGCATTTCAGGAACTTAAGCAGAGATTCACTTCTGCTCCTGTTCTACGGCAGCCTGATGTTTCTCTACCGTTTCAGGTGGAGGTTGATGCCTCTGAAATTGGGGCAGGTGCGTTTTGTCCCAAAGAGATCCAGAGACCTCTAAAAGTAACCCTTGTGCCTTTTTCTCTCGAAAATTTTCTCCCACTGAACGTAATTATGACGTGGGTAATCGGGAGTTATTAGCCATGAAGTGGGCTTTTGAAGAGTGGAGACATTGGCTGGAGGGAGCCAAACATCAGGTGGTGGTCCTTACGGACCATAAGAATCTAGTTTATCTGGAATCTGCCAAGCGACTTAATCCTAGACAGGCCAGGTGGGCCTTGTTTTTCACACGTTTTAATTTTGTGGTTTCATTTCTTCCTGGCACTAAAAATGTTAAGGTGGATGCCCTCTCGAGGAGTTTCCTGGCGGACTCTCCTGAGTTATCTGTTCCTTCTGTTATTTTGAAAGAGGGTGTAGTTCTTTCCGCCATCTCGCCCAATTTGAGACTGGCTCTGGAGGGGTGTCAGGAGGATAAGCCCGAGCGCTGCCCTGTTGGGAAATTGTTTGTCCCGGACCAGTGGAAAAAGAGTGTAATGTCTGAGATTCATTGTTCCGCGTTGGCCGGTCATCCCGGAATTTTTGGTACCAGAGACTTGGTTAGTCGGTCCTTTTGGTGGCCTACCTTGTCTCGTGATGTCAGGGAGTTTGTGCAGTCCTGCGGGACTTGCTCTCGCTCCAAGCCTTGCTCTCGTTCTAGTGGTTTGTTGATGCCATTACCTGTGCCCAAGAGACCATGGACCCATATCTCTATGGATTTCATTTCCGACCTCCCTGTTTCTCAGAGAATGACCGTCATCTGGGTGATTTGCGATAGATTTTCCAAGATAATACATCTTGTGCCATTACCTAAGTTGCCTTCCTCCTCTGAATTGGTGCCTTTGTTCCTTCAGCACGTGGTTCGTTTACACGGCATTCCTGAGAACATTGTGTCTGACAGAGGAGTCCAGTTTGTTTCCAGATTTTGGAGGACCTTTTGTTCTAAAATTGGTGTTCAATTGTCTTTCTCCTCGGCGTTTCATCCTCAGACCAATGGTCAAACTGAGAGAACAAACCAGACATTGGAGACTTATCTAAGATGCTTTGTGTCTGCTGATCAGGATGACTGGGTCTCTTTTTTGCCTTTGGCTGAGTTTGCTCTTAATAATAGGGCTAGCTCTGCCACTTTGATGTCTCCATTTTTCTGTAATTCTGGGTTTCACCCTCGATTTTCTTCAGGACAGACGGAGGCTTCTGTCTGTCCAGGTGTTGACTCTGTTGTGGAGCGTATGCAACAGATTTGGGACCAGGTAGTGGAGAGGTTGTCCCTCTCTCAGGAGAGGGCCCAGCGGTTTGCTAACCGACATAGGACTGATGGTCCTCGGTTTAAAGTGGGGGACTTGGTCTGGTTGTCCTCAAGAAATATTCCTATGAGAGTGGCATCTCCTAAATTTAAGCCTTATAAGATCATGGAGATTCTTAATCCTGTTTCTTTTCGTTTGCTTCTTCCAGGGACATTTAAGATCCATAACGTGTTCCACAAGTCCTTGTTGAAGAGGTTTGTTGAGCCAGTGGTTCCTACTACTGTGCCTCCTGACCCTGTTTTGGTTGAGGGCAATCTGGAGTATGTGGTTGAGAAAATATTGAATTCTCGTTTTTCTAGACGGAAACACCAGTATTTGGTTAAATGGAGAGGTTATGGTCAGGAAGACAATTCTTGGGTGTTTGCTTCGGACATCCATGCTAGGAGACTCATCCGTGCGTATCATAGAACTCATCCTGACCGACCTGGTTGCTCAAATGAGGGTTCGGTGACCCCTCGTCAAGGGGGGGTACTGTTGTGAATAGGCTGGAAATGAGTTCTGAGCAGAAGCTCCCTCTGGTGGTTACAAACGGTACTGGACTGTCCAGTGAAGATTGTGAGGATTGGGAATCAGGTGTTACTGACTGGTCTTATATAAGGGAGTCGCCTTCCCATCAGGGTTGCCGGTGATCAATTGTTCTGGTCTCAATCCTTGATTCCTGTTTCCTTGGTAGCCTGCTGTGTCGTGTCTGAATCTCCTGCTTACAGATAAGACATTTTCTTCTTTTTGTTTTTGTGCTTGATTTTTGCATTTTGTCCTGCACTTCTCTGGGGGCCTTCAGGGTCCCCTCGGGGGCTTTTGCCCTCTCAGTTCAGTTCAGCCACTGATGTTTGTACATTTGCTTTTTCCAGTTTTTTCAGTGGCTGCTGTTTTGTTTTTGGTTACACCAGAGAACTAATTTAGGTGGTAGAGGTCGTGTGATCTCAGGTGATTTTGAAATTAGTAGAGTTGGTGCTTTTCAGGGTTTTTTGGGATTGCAGTAAGTGCCCTTCCTATCCTTTTCTATTTAGTAAGTTTGGGCCCCAACGTTTGCTCATACTATTTTCTGTCTGTGTCAGTATTTCTTCTTGTCTAACCGCCATTACATGTTTGGGGGCTTTCTATGTTCTTTGGGGATCTGCTCCGGTGCAGATAGCTTTCCTCTTTCTATCTTTAGGTGTAATTAGTTTCTCAGGCTGTGACGAGGCGTCTAGGACCAACGTAGGAACGCTCCACGGCTGCCTCTAGTTGTGGTGGTTAGTCAGGGTACTGCAATCTCATAGTTTCCAACTGCTCTGGTGTATTGCCTTTTTTACCTGTACTCCTCAGCTACCGAAACATAACAGGAGAGGTAAACTCTTCTATATTTCTATTATCTGCTGAGTGGAGAGGTAAACTCTTCTATATTTCTATTATCTGCTGAGTGGAGGGGTAAACTCTTCTATATTTCTATTATCTGCTGAGTGGAGAGGTAAACTCTTTTATATTTCTATTATTATCTGATGAGTGGAGAGGTAAACTCTTCTATATTTCTATCATTATCTGCTGAGTGGAGAGGTAAACTCTTCTATATTTCTATCATTATCTGCTGAGTGGAGAGGTAAACTCTTCTATATTTATATTATTATCTGCTGAGTGGAGAGGTAAACTCTTCTATATTTCTATTATCTGCTGAGTGTAGAGGTAAACTCTTCTATATTTCTATTATTATCTGCTGAGTGGAGAGGTAAGCTCTTCTATATTTCTATCATTATCTGCTGAGTGGAGGGGTAAACTCTTCTATATTTCTATTATTATCTGCTGAGTGGAGAGGTAAGCTCTTCTATATTTCTATCATTATCTGCTGAGTGGAGAGGTAAACTCCTCTATATTTCTATTATTATCTGCTGAGTGGAGAGGTAAACTCTTCTATATTTCTATCATTATCTGCTGAGTGGAGAGGTAAACTCTTCTATATTTCTATTATCTGCTGAGTGGAGAGGTAAACTCTTCTATATTTCTATTATCTGCTGAGTGGAGAGGTAAACTCTTCTATATTTCTATTATCTGCTGAGTGGAGAGGTAAACTCTTCTATATTTCTATTATTATCTGCTGAGTGGAGAGGTAAACTCTTCTATATTTCTATTATCTGCTGAGTGGAGAGGTAAACTCTTCTATATTTCTATTATCTGCTGAGTGGAGAGGTAAACTCTTCTATATTTCTATTATCTGCTGAGTGGAGAGGTAAACTCTTCTATATTTCTATTATTATCTGCTGAGTGGAGAGGTAAACTCTTCTATATTTCTATTATTATCTGTTGAGTGGAGAGGTAAACTCTTCTATATTTCTATTATTATCTGCTGAGTGGAGAGGTAAACTCTTCTATATTTCTATTATTATCTGCTGAGTGGAGAGGTAAGCTCTTCTATATTTCTATCATTATCTGCTGAGTGGAGAGGTAAACTCTTCTATATTTCTATTATCTGCTGAGTGGAGAGGTAAACTCTTCTATATTTCTATTATCTGCTGAGTGGAGAGGTAAACTCTTCTATATTTCTATTATTATCTGCTGAGTGGAGAGGTAAACTCTTCTATATTTCTATTATTATCTGCTGAGTGGAGAGGTAAACTCTTCTATATTTCTATTATTATCTGCTGAGTGGAGAGGTAAACTCTTCTATATTTCTATTATCTGCTGAGTGGAGAGGTAAACTCTTCTATATTTCTATTATTATCTGCTGAGTGGAGAGGTAAACTCTTCTATATTTCTATTATCTGCTGAGTGGAGAGGTAAACTCTTCTATATTTCTATTATTATCTGCTGAGTGGAGAGGTAAACTCTTCTATATTTCTATTATCTGCTGAGTGGAGAGGTAAACTCTTCTATATTTCTATTATCTGCTGAGTGGAGAGGTAAACTCTTCTATATTTCTATTATTATCTGCTGAGTGGAGAGGTAAACTCTTCTATATTTCTATTATTATCTGCTGAGTGGAGAGGTAAACTCTTCTATATTTCTATTATTATCTGCTGAGTGGAGAGGTAAACTCTTCTATATTTCTATTATCTGCTGAGTGGAGAGGTAAACTCTTCTATATTTCTATTATCTGCTGAGTGGAGAGGTAAACTCTTCTATATTTCTATTATCTGCTGAGTGGAGAGGTAAACTCTTCTATATTTCTATTATTATCTGCTGAGTGGAGAGGTAAACTCTTCTATATTTCTATTATCTGCTGAGGACAGAGCTACTACAGAGCGGCTGAAGCGTGGGATACACGGGCAGGAGGGGGTGCAGGGAGTGGGGGGAGGCGCGCGGACACGGGGTGGGAGGAGAGGAACCCCAGGTCACATCCTGCTCACCCGGATATCCGGGGTTGAGCTATATTAAGGGGCTTGACATGCTGCCAAGATGCTTCGGTTTTCACTATGGAGACGCCAGAAGCCTCGGCGGAGCAGCAGGACGCCCTGCCAGCTGAGAAGCAGGGTCCAAGCAGGCCTCACATCAAGCCCCAGCTGAAGTCCAGAGGACGGACAAGTGACTAGTCCAGCCGCAAAGGTTCCTCCAGAGCAGTGGAGGCACCCTCATCAGCTGCGCCCCCCGTGATCCGGTACCTATTGCTGCGGACGGGTAAGAGATCTTCGTGAAAGTACACACGGTGACGGTTTTTTCCCCCTTATGTTTTATGTCCTGCAGCGCAAGAAATGTTTGGAAAAATCAAGGCATAGGGAATGTGCCCTTTGCGGTCAGCCCCTGCCTGACGCCTACCACAAAAAAGTTGTGTCTATCTTGTGTACGGCAGACGGTAGGAATCTAGGAAGGGGGAAAAGAGTCAGAGTCCCGGGTCATATTATGCCAATACCTTACTTTTCCACGCCCTCCCTACAGGTAGCGGAAGGAACTCCGGACTTCACCTTGACCCTAAGGGACCTAATTAGGACTGAGATGAGATCATCTAAAAGGAAACGTGGAACAAGAGTATCAGACTCGGATTCCCCGGCTAGGCCTAGGAAAGGGGAAGATTCGCCAGAGTCCATTCTTTCTTCATCCCCTTGTGATTCATCGTCCTTCTCTGATGAGGATTCTACCCGGTTCTGCTTCCCCTTGGACCAGGTGGACAGATTAGTTAAGGCAGTCAGGTCCACCATGGGGATAGAAGATTCAAAACCAGAGCGATCAGTACAGGACTTTGTTTGGGGGATTAGACCCAAAAAAGCATAAGTCTTTTCCTTTAAACGACAAAGTTAAAACCTAATAAGTAAAGAATGGAAGAAGCCGGAAAAAAGTGGTTCCTTGGCACCGGCATTTAAACGTAGATACCCCTTTGAAGACCTCCTGGTGAGTTGGTGGGATAAGGCTCCGAAACTCGATGCTGCGGTAGCCAAAGCTACTAAAAAATCCTCTATACCCTTTGAGGATATGGCCAACTTAAAAGACCCACTACATAAGAAAGCGGATTCTTTTCTCAAGGGCACTTGGGAGATGTCAGCGGGAGCCCTGAGACCGGCGGTGGCTGCCACCTGCACAGCCAGGTCCGTGATGGTCTGGTTGGACCAACTTAAATCACAGATAAGGGACGGAACCCCCCGAAAATCTATAATAAAATCACTGCCGATAATTCAGAGTGCAGCAGCCTTTTTGGCGGACTCTTCGGCGGACTCTGTGAGGATGGCGGCCAGAGCAGCTGGTCTATCAAATGCAGCGCGAAGAGCGCTATGGTTAAAATGTTGGCCAGGAGATATTCAGGCCAGATCCCGCCTCTGCTGTATCCCCTGTGAAGGGGAATATCTATTTGGGCATGTCCTGGACGAACTCTTGGAGAAGGCGGGAGATGATAAGAAAAAATTCCCCAGCGTACCGAATCCCTCATACAGACGTTCCTTCGGTAGGAGGAGATTTAATCATAGGAGATCGTCCAGGGAGCGAGTCAGATGGGAAGATAGGAGGAGGAAAGGTACCGGATACATGTTCAGCCGCCCGTCTAAAGATTCCAAAAAAACCTCCCAATGACTAGCGGCGCCGGTGGGAGGTAGATTGTCAACCTTCTATCCGGCCTGGTCACAAATCTCCAACAGCGGCTGGATTCTAGGCCTAGTGGCTTCGGGACTACGGTTGGAATTTTCCAAAATTCCTCAGGATACCTTTAAAATCACTCCTACTCGATCTTCCTCAGCAAACAGGCGGTCTTGGAATCAGAGTTACAGGGCTTATGTCATAAGAAGGTCCTGGTGGAGGTGCCGAAGGTAGAGAGGGGTAGAGGCTTCTACTCCCCTCTATTTCTCGTCCGAAAACCAGACGGTTCCTTCAGAACAATAATTAACCTGAAGGCTCTAAATAAATTTCTGATTGTGCGACGGTTTAAAATGGAAACCATTAGATCCACAATAAAACTGTTATTTGAAAACTGCTTCATGGTGGTATTAGATTTGAAGGACGCGTATTATCATGTCACTATTCACGCAGATCATCAGCGATTTCTTAGAGTGGCAGTTTGGTTAGAAGGCTCACTCCGGCATTTCCAGTATACGGCCCTTCCATTCGGGTTGGCAGTGGCCCCTCGGGTCTTCACAAAAATTATAGCGGAGGTCATGGCCCACCTGCGAGAATTCCAAATCCAAATAATAACCTACCTCGACGACTTTCTTATTATAGGAAGAACCGAGGACCATTGTCGAGAACAGCTACATAAGGCGATATCTACCCTAGAACAATTAGGATGGCTACTGAACATCACTAAGTCTCGGTTACAGCCCATGAGAATACAACAGTTCCTAGGCCTAACGTTAGATTCGAAAAAACAGGAATGCCTTCTGCCACCCGACAAATTAATACGCTTACGCTACCAGGTCATTAATGCTTCTAACAACCCTACCATGTCCCTTAGGAAGGCCATGTCCTTGTTGGGCTCTCTCTCTTCCTGCATCCCTGCAGTACAATGGGCACAGTGGCATACTAGAACTCTTCAGAGCGAGGTTTTACACCATGATAGAATTCTTAACGGTCGCCTGGAAGGCCAACTGACTCTATCCAGTCCCACAGTTAAAAACCTTCAATGGTGGCTGGATGAGGGTAACCTATCTAGGGGGTTGCCTGGGAGTATAATATAACCCGAGTAATCACCACAGACGCAAGCCCCACGGGGTGGGGGGCCCATATGGGTGATTGTATGATACAGGGCCTGTGGGATCAACATCAGGTGGACATGTCCTCTAACCTAAAAGAGTTGTCAGCAGTGGAACAAGCAGTAAAAACACTCCTTATTTATCTACAGGGTCATCATGTGCGGATTCTATCCGACAATCAGGTCGCAGTGTCATATATAAATCACCAGGGTGGCACTCGGTCCAAACCCCTCATGCAAGTAACAGAGCGCCTGTTCCTCCTGGCAGAAAGACATTGTCTATCTTTAACAGCGCTACATATAAGGGGAAATGAAAACGTCACTGCCGACTACCTAAGCCGCAACCTTCTGAGGCAAGGAGAGTTGTCTCTAAAGAAGGTTATCTTCGACCAAATCGTGAAGAAATGGGGTCAGCCAGATGTGGATCTCTTTGCCACCAGAAAGGTGAAACAGTTCTGCTCCCTAAATCCCAGAGAGGGTCCACTAGCGGTAGACGCCTTTCTGATAAAGTGGGACTTTGCACTAGCTTACGCCTTTCCTCCTCTGGCCATGATACCCCTAGTGATCAGAAAAATCAGAAAGGACAAAGCAAAAATAATACTAATCGCTCCCTTTTGGCCCAGGAGGGCTTGGTTCTCGAGTCTCAGAGCTATGTCAATGTCCAATCCGTGGGTCCTTCCAGACATTCCGGATCTCCTATCCCAGGGCCCAGTGTACCATCCTCAGGTGACTGGTCTACATCTAACGACATGGATTGTGAGCGGTCACTACCAAAAGATAAGGGGTTTTCTCCAGGTCTGATTAATACCCTTCTTAAGAGCAGAAAGGAAATCACAACAAAAATCTATGCCAGAACCTGGAGAAAATTCTTACAGAACCCGACAGTTATAGTTCGGGATTCAGTCCCGATAGCTCAAATCCTAGAGTTCCTACAGAAAGGTCTAGATATGGGTCTTTCCACTAGTACCCTTAAGGTACAGGTTGCCGCCCTGGGAGCGCTTTTTAATTGTGAGATTGCCAGAAACTACTGGGTCAGTAGGTTTATTAAAGCAGCTGCTAGATCCAGACCTATAGTTAGAAATCGGTTTATGCCCTGGGACTTAAACCTGGTTCTTACGGCCATGACGGAGCCCCCTTTTGAGCCCATTACAGATGCCTCAATAAAAACTCTCTCCATTAAAGTAGCCTTCTTAGTGGCATTAACATCAGCTCGAAGGGTCGGAGACATTTAGGCGCTATCCAGGATACCTCCTTACACACAGTTCCAGGAAGATGGGGTAATACTCAGAACTGATCCAGCATACTTACCCAAGGTAGCTTCCACCTTTCATAGAACTCAGGAGATAGTTCTTCCCTCCTTTCTACCCAATCCAACCAACCAGAAAGAACAGAAACTCCATACACTGGACGTGAGGAGATGTGTCTTAGAGTATCTGACGGTTACTAACTCCTGGAAAAAGGATGACGCCTTGTTTGTCTCCTTCCAAGGCGTAGAGTATCCAAAGCCACACTAGCTAGATGGATAAGGGAAGCCATTTCTGTAGCATACTCCTTGAAAGGAAAGCCGGCACCGGAGAAGCTGAGGGCACATTCCACCTGGGCCGTAGCAACCTCGTGGGCGGAAATGTCGGAGGTTTCCATCGACCAGATATGTAAGGCCGCCACTTGGTCCTCTCCAAGCACATTCTTTAATCAATCATTATAGATTAGACTTGGGTGCTTCCTCTGATCTCTCCTTCGGTGTAAGTGTGCTGCAGGCTGTAGTCCCTCCCTGAGTAGTTATTACTCTCTGTAATTCTCTCCGTAGTGCTGTCATGGGCTTCGAATAAAGTCTTAGTTACTTACCGTTAACGGTATTTTTCGAAGACCATGACAGCACCCTTACATTCCCACCCGTGTTCTATGTGCACTTCTTCCTCTTATAAGTTTCACTTAGAATGAGATACTTAGACGCATTAGTGTCGTATGCCATCTTTTCAGTTAGCCATTAAAAGGTATCAACCACTGAGGACTCTCAACTCTAAATATTTTTCTTTAGTGTCGTATGAAAATTACTTATGTCATTAACCTTGGTGGTCCTCTTGTGCTCTGTAAACGAACTGATGCGTGGGAGAGGTGCCGCCCTTTTGTATCTGTAGGTTTCCTGTTCCTGAAGGGCGGATCCCCTCTCTCGTTAGGTGCTGTCATGGTCTTCGAAAAATACCCTTAACGGTAAGTAACTAAGACTTTCACCTTCATAATTTGTCATCATTTATTGGAGTAGACTACAGTTTTCTCCTGATAATCCCCGCACTCTCCAGACACCGTTCTGGTCATCATGGTCGCCCCTTCCCTAAATATTAATATCTCCTGAAATAAAGTGTTTAGTGAAACTGCTCCGAGACATTGAGACTACAAGGAGACAATAGGCACCAAAGCCAGGACACGATTAATGGCGCCCAGTGTCCAGCTTACATCATGATCCGGCTGCCGATGATTAATCAGTGTTTAGACTCGCCGGTCTGCACCTTGTCAGCGATCACAGGACTTTAATCGTTTTATTCCCTGTTCCGTGTCCACAGCGGTGAAGATGCGGCAGATCGTATCCGCAGATCAGAAATGCTATTATTACTGGGCACAAGCAGTCTGGAGTATTGCATCTCAGACGGTGAGGCTGGCCTCATTAGCTGGGAGGCCAATGTCATGGACGCCATGACAGGCGCTCAGTTCTCTCTATTGCTGTAGTAATATCCAGTTTAGCCTCGTAATTTACTCTTTGTTCAATTGTTTTATATATGATTATATTGTGTTCGGGAGACAAAAAAGCAAAATTGAGAAAATTGGAATTTTGGCCTAGACGTCCGCTACAGATGGTGAGGCCCAGGCATTGTCTTGATCTACATTATTGGGCCCAGTAGAAAGGTTTGAGGAGCCCTGGTATAAGGCGTACAAGACATTATCCAATGACAATGGCATCTCTGCTTCATCTGTTACCCCATAGATGGACCAGGTAAGGACCTTCCCAGACATGGTGAGAGGAGGAAAACCGATGAAAACACAACTCTAATGTGCTGAAGAAACCACATCCAACATCCAGAGAACCTCATGCTGAGCAGGGCTGTGGATCAGTAAGCCAAACCTCCGATTCCTACTCTACCAAAATGGACTCCGGCTCCACAGCCCTGGTGCTGAGCAGGGCTGTGGATCAGTAAGCCAAACCTCAGATTCCGACTCTCCCAAAATGGACTCCGGCTCCACAGCCCTGGTGCTGAGCAGGGCTGTGGATCAGTAAGCCAAACCTCCGATTCCTACTCTACCAAAATGGACTCCGACTCCGGCTCCACAGCCCTGGTGCTGAGCTGGAGATATCTGGAGTGATGTTTTCAACGTGTACAGTACATGGCACTCAGAACAACATAGCGTGCTGTGCTCGAAAGCTGAGGCAGACCCCACCGCTTAAACAAAGGCAATAAATACAGAAACTGAAATTTGCCATACATTATATAAAAAAGCACATTACTTGTGGGAGAATATTCTATGGACAAATGAAAACAAACTAGAGCTCTGTCACATGTTTACCGCGACAGAGAGTAGCCAGAAGACCGCAACTGCTGATTTTTCCTACTCCTGCACTGGATAAAAGCACTTCACCTTCGTATTAAATGGTGTAAGTTTCTTTGGGCATTTTAGGGGTTAAGCTGCTCAGTTGAGAGCTCCTGGAATCTTTCCTGCATTAAAGCTCTCAGCTGCGCACTGTTAACCACTTCCATCTCCTATATAATCTGGATCCTGGCTAGCACTCATTGTCAGAGCTAGCTTATGCTGCATGGCTGGAGGTTGTTGTTGGTGGTTATTATTGGAGAAGGCGGTTGGTGGATTTATCTGAGACTGTTGCTTGGTTTTGAGTGTGTGATAATTCCCTTTCTTCTCCTACTTTGGTTTAACCCCATCCAGCACTACCCAGTTCATTCCTCTGTTATGTGTGTGTGTATATTTGGTATTTTTTGTTACCCCATGTTCTTATTACCTTGTTAGTCTGGTTGGTATATTACGGTACACTGCTACTCCCCTCTTTCCTGTGTGGGGGGAGGGTAAAGACTGAAGGTGGTTTCATGAGCTAAGGCAAGGTATGTGGCCCCGGCATCTTCACCATCAGAAGTAATCCAGGGAACAGGGCGACCTAGGGCACACGATAACGTTACAGGGAAGGAGCCCTTGGTCCCAGGATACCCAGCAACAGGGTCGTGACATTTGCTGTGACCAAAATAATTTTTTTAATCTATTATAGATCCTATCACTGCTCTGACAGGGAAACTGCAACAGCCCAGCCTGGAGGTGGCAGATCTACGCACTGTCATTTTACAGCACCCTAACACCTCAGCTGTGGGGACCATGACTCCCAGGCAACCCTTAGTGGAGCCCAAGATCGCTTTGCCTGACAGATTCTCTGGGGGGGAGGGGCAAGTTTGTAGTTTTCAGGGAGGCTTGTAAATTATATTTCAGGTTACGGCCTTGTTCCTCATGAACCGAGGAGCGTCTGGTGGGGGTTATAATCTAGCTCCATCAGAGTGACCCCACCCAAGCATGGGCATTCTGTCTCCCGTCTGACTCCGACGGTGGAGAAATTTTTTCTGGCTCTCGGTAATATATATGACGACCCTGAACGTGTCCACACTACGTCAGCTTCAGCAGTGAGACCGTCCATAGGAGTATTGCTCCAAGTTTCGGAGATGGTCTACTGACACTAAGTGGAATGACTCCGCACTCCATAGCCAGTTCTGTGAAGGGCTATCAGTAAGGGTGAAGGATGCCTTAGACCTGTGTTAGACTCCAGTTTCCTTTGCGGCGGCCATGTCTCTTGCTGTCCAGGTGGATCGTCGTCTTCTCCAGAGACATGAAGAGACACCCAATGTGTGGGAGGTCCGGGGCTGAGTCATCTCAGGAACCCATGCAGTTGGCTGGGGCAACTTTTTCTGGAAAGCAGTCTGTTGTTCAGCACAAAGGGGGAGTGTGTTTCTACTATGGACCATCTCGTAGGCACATGTCCTTCCCTATCTCACGGTAAAACAGCCGCCATAGAAATAAGGATCCCGGGTTGTGGGAAGGTTAGCATCTCGGGTGTACATATCTCCTCTGTGGGTAGGCCACAATTTTTAATGCCTGCTGAAATCCATCTGGGCAATATTAAGGTGGTTATTGCTGCGTTTCGTGACAGGTTCATCCAGGTCCAGGGCCTCAAACCACATTCACTGTCCAGACCTATACCCATAATCACCGGGGGGCATGGCCTAGCCGGAGATGTGAACAGACGCGGTTTGGAGCTCTCCCGCCGACCGCTGCTGTGTGTGCCGAGCCAAGGCACCGCAAAGCCGCTTAAACACCGCCGAACCCTGGGTGAAGGTTTGCTGCTGCCCTGGGAAGCGTCCCTGTGGAGATAAATCGCCGCAATGACCCGCACCAGACAGTGGGATCCAGGCCTTGGAAAAGGAGGTAGGGGCCAAGATGGCGCCGCAGCTCAGGAGGAGGCGACCAGAGAGAACATAGCATGCTCCAGGAGGATGTCGGCTGCAGCACGCTTGGAACAGTTTGCAAGGGTGGAAGTAGGAGATAAGGAGACCGGAGTGCCTGAGTGTGAGGCTGGGGCAGAAAATGGTATGGAGGTCCAGGAGGACCTAGGTGGCTCAGCGAACTGTGAGATTGAGGAGCATGGAGAAGTTGGGCAGGAACAGAATGCGGAGTCTGCTATGGAGGCGGATGTGGGGGAACCCACGCTGAAAGATGTGTTCAATGTGGTGTCATATTGCAAATGCTTACTAAATTATCAAAGCAGGTTACTGGTGTACAAGCAGAAATTACTAATATTAAAGCTGCCATGCAGAAAGCTGATGACCGCATAGGAGAAGTAGAGGAAAGAGTGAGCACGGCTGAGGATTCCATAGTATCTGTACAAGCTGCTCAAAAAAAAGCAAGATAAGCTCTTAATGGAGGTCATTGCTAAAAACGACGACTTGGAAAACAGGTCGCGATGTAATAATATCAGGATAGTGGGGGTCCCCGAAAAAGCAGAGGGATCGAACCCTACAGAATTTATTGAAAATTGGATACGGGACAAATATGGAACTGATAAATTGTCAAGTGTTTGTGGTGGAACGAGCGCACAGAGTCCCACTGAGGCCCCAGCCTCCGGGAGCAGCCCCTCGCGCCATGCTGGCCAGGATCTTAAACTACAGGGACAGAGACACTATCCTACGTCTAGCAAGGAAGATTAAGGAGGTCACAATAAACGGCCAAGATATCTCGTTTTACTCAATTATTCACCAACGGTGCAAAAACTACACATGAGCTATAGAGATGTAAAGAAAAAATTGAGACATGGGTCTCGTGTACTCTATGATGCATCCTGCTAGGTTGAGACTGGCTGCCATGGGTAGAGTGCATCTCCTGCAATCACCAGAAGAAGCTATGGAATGGATTGAAAAGAACTCTAGACAAGTGCGGGAGCACAGGGGCAGATGAAGAGATGCGGATTCCATGTGTCATATATATCTTCATGCATATCATTTACTGGTTTTTCTATTGCATTTCAATCTTTGTTGCAGGGTACAAGTTTGATGAAGCGGTGCGCTGGCGACACATACAAATTACATAGTTGTTATTTACAATAATTTGTATAAGGTGGGAGACGCCTGGGGGACGACATTTTGGTAGTTGTCTTCTTGTAATTTAGGCGGAAGGGACTATCTGGGGTGATAGCCGGTTTCATTCACCCACTCTCGGATTAAACAGAGAACGGAACGACAGTTTGGAGGTGGAGAAGAGGTGTTAGGGATGGTTAACAGAGTTGGAGGAGTTTTGGGTTGGGTTAGGGTGGGATTGGGGGGGGGGACAGATGACATTAGGGATAACATATGAGGTGATATATATACGGATATTGACTCTGATAAACAATGGGGGGTATAGTTACGGTATTAAGTTGGAATATACGTGGCCTGGCAGATCACAAGAGAAGGGCCACTGTCTTCCAAAATATTATAGCTCACGGGCCTTCTATTATCTGCCTAATGGAAACACACTTGACAAAAGACAGAATTGGATGTTTAGTGAGGAAATGGGTTCAGAAAGCGTATCGCTCTACTTACTCTGCATATACGAGGGGAGTTTCTATTCTGACACATGCCGGGACTCCGTTTGAGGAAGTTGAGATTAAAATAGATAAGGATGGGCAGAATGTCTTTTTAGTTTGCAGACTATATGGTCAATTATATTGCATGGTGGCGGTATATTTTCCGCCACCATACAATGGTACGAAACTGTAAGAAATTATAGAGCTCACAAGGCATTGGACAGGGATACCTCTGTGTTGCTGATTGGAGATGTTAATAATATAATGAATAAAAATTGGAATAAAATGAGGAAGCAACAGGGGAGGAATGACGGAGAGGAGGAGACAACCTTTGCTAAATATGTGTCAGAGGTGGAGAGTGAGGCATGAGCGAATGAAGACATTTTCGTGCTATTCTTCGACGCATGGCTCTATTTCTAGAATAGATCTAGCGTTGGGTAATGGGATGGCTGATCAAAATATTATGAATATTGAATATTTACCTAGGATACTCTCAGATCATTGCCCCCTGTTGATGGAGTTGCGGTCCGGTATGGGTGGGGGTGGTGGACGAAAAGAATGGAAGGTTCATCCAGTATGGTTGGAAACGATAGATATTCAGAAAATATCACGAGAAGTGGAGGAATTTTTCCAAAATAATGTGGGGAGTACAGCCATAGGAAATGTATGGGATACAATGAAGGCTTACGCTAGGGGTCTATTGATAAGAGATAATTCCAGATGTAAAACCCAGAATAGAATAAAGGAAAGAGAGGCATTGGAGGTGCTGAAAAAGGCAGAGGAGGAATTGGTGCTTAACCCACCGTAGAGGCGCAGCAAAACATGAAGGTTGCTCAAAAAGGAGTGGATGAAATTTTCCTGGCCAATGGAGAAAAAAGAGGGAATTTCAAAAAATTGCCTTCTATGAAGAAGGAAAAAGGTTGGCCACCTGTTGTCTATTATAGCGGCAGCACAAAGAGAACCTAGTTATATCTATAGTCTCGTAGATTTAAATGGCACCTTAGTTACCAGAACAAGAGATATCTTGAGAGTGTTTAAGGATTTCTATAGTGATCTATATAGTTCTAAATTAAATAATATGGGGGAAGATATAGACCAATTTTTGCAGGGAACCCGGATATCTAAGCTAAGTGAGGAGGCTAGAGATAGCTTGGAAGGCCCCTTGACGGTAGAGGAGTTGGAGGAAGCTTTGGCTTCAATGGCAAATAAAGCCCCAGGAGCGGATGGGCTTCCAGAAGAATTCTATAAGCACCTTGGAGATGTATTATTACCAAAATTGAAAGATGTGTTTTTGGAGGCGGAAGAACTACCGGAATCAATGCGGCAGGCCACGGTGGTGGTCTTACCCAGGGCCGCCATCAGGGCATGAGAACCCTTACTGCTGTATGGGGCCCGGTCATTAGGGGGGGCCCGCCGCCCGAGCACGCAAGTCCGCGCTCGGGCCCAGGGGCCCCCAACATTTTGAGGCTCCCCCTGCACCTCAAGGGGCCCCCAGCTAGCGGCACATCACGCAGCCGCTATGGGGGCCCCTGTGTGGCAGGGGGGCCTGCCTGCCCCCAGCGCCGACTCCCCCACCGCTGCATTGAACTATACTGGCGTCTGCCAGTACAGTTCAAAGCGATGATGGAGGAGAGAGCGTCAGCTGACGCTCCCTCTCCCATCATTCCCTGCTCTGCCTCTGACACAGCGCGGTCACTGTGTGCCGGGCAGAGCAGGAGACAGGAGCTGGGAGCAGCGCTGGCACCAGGAGAGGTGAGGAGTGTTTTTTTTTTTTTTTTATAAATCTGTCCTGCTGTGGGGCCATTCCTGGGGGCAGGAGAGATGAGGGCTGTAAAATGTGGGCCCTGCTGTATACTAAGGGGGCCCTGCTATATCCAATGTGGGCCCTGCAATATACAATGGGGGCCCTGCTGTATACTAAGGGGCCCTGCTGTCTACTATAGGGGCCCTGCTGTAAAATGGGGGCCTTGCTATATACTATGTGGGCCCTGCTATATACAATGTGGGCCCTGCTGTAAAATGGGGGCCCTGCTATATACAATGTGGGCCCTGCTATATACTACGGGGGCCCTGCTGTAAAATGTGGGCCCTGCTATACACTATGGGGGCCCTGCTATATACAATGGGGGCCCTGCTATATACTATGTGGGCCCTGCTGTATACTATGTGGGCCCTGCTGTATACAATGTGGGCCCTGCTGTATACAATGTGGGCCCTGCTATATACAATGTGGGTCCTGCTATATACTATGTGGGCCCTGCTGTATACTATGTGGGCCCTGCTGTATACTATGTGGGCCCTGCTATATACTATGTGGGCCCTGCTGTATACAATGTGGGCCCTGCTATATACTATGTGTGCCCTGCTATATACTATGTGGGCCCTGCTGTACACTATGTGGGCCCTGCTATATACTATGTGGGCCCTGCTATATACTATGTGGGTCCTGCTGTACACTATGTGGGCCCTGCTGTACACTATGTGGGCCCTGCTGTACACTATGTTGGCCCTGCTGTATACTATGTGGGCCCTGTTGTACAATGTGGGCCCTGCTATATACTATATGTGCCCTGTTATATACTATGTGGGCCCTGCTATATACAATGTGGGCCCTGCTAGATACTATGTGGGCCCTGCTGTACACTATGTGGGCCCTGCTGTACACTATGTGGGGCCTGCTGTACACTATGTGGGGCCTGCTGTACACTATGTTGGCCCTGCTGTACAATGTGGGCCCTGCTATATACTATGTGGGCCCTGCTGTATACAATGTGGGCCCTGCTGTATACAATGTGGGCCCTGCTATATACTATGTGGGCCCTGCTGTATACTATGTGGGCCCTGCTGTATACTATGTGGGCCCTGCTGTATACTATGTGGGCCCTGTTGTACAATGTGGGCCCTGCTATATACTATATGTGCCCTGCTATATACTATGTGGGCCCTGCTGTACACTATGTGGGCCCTGCTATATACTATGTGTAGGGTTGAGCATTCCGATACCGAAACCCGGTTCCGATACCTGAAATCCAATATAAGTCTATGGGAACAAAATATCGGAATTAAAAATATTCCGATATTTTGTTCCCATAGACTTACATTGGATTTCAGGTATCGGAACCGGGTTTCGGTATCGGAATGCTCAACCCTAACTATGTGGGCCCTGCTGTATACTATGTGGGCCTGCTGTATACTATGTGGGCCCTGCTGTATACATGTGGCCTGCTGTATACTATGTGGGCCCTGCTGTATACTATGTGGGCCCTGCTGTATACTATGTGGGCCCTGCTGTATACTATGTGGGCCCTGCTGTATACTATGTGGGCCTGCTGTATACTATGTGGGCCTGCTGTATACTATGTGGGCCCTGCTGTATACTATGTGGGCCCTGCTGTATACTATGTGGGCCTTGCTGTATACTATGTGGGCCCTGCTGTATACTATGTGGGCCCTGCTGTATACTATGTGGGCCCTGCTGTATACTATGTGGGCCCTGCTGTATACTATGTGGGCCCTGCTGTATACTATGTGGGCCCTGCTGTAACTATGTGGCCCTGCTGTACACTATGTGGGCCCTGCTGTACACTATGTGGGCCCTGCTGTACACTATGTGGGCCTGCTGTACACTATGTGGGCCCTGCTGTATACTATGTGGGCTACGCTGTACACTATGTGGGCTGTGTTATATACTATGGGGGGATATATATATTTTATAGGGTGGCTGTGTTATATAATATGTGGGCTGTGTTATATAATATATGTGGCTGTGTTATATACTATGGGGGGCTACATTATATTCCTTTGGGGGCAGGCTGTATGATATTCTATTCGGGGATACTTATATTCTATGGGGGGCTGTATTATATTTATGTTATATTCTATGAGGGGTGATTGCATCATACTCTATGAGGTGGCTACATTGTATTTCTATGAGGGGCTAGATTATATTGTATGGGGGCTTCATTATACTTTATGAGGGGCTACATTATATTCTATGGGGGCTGCATTATACTATATGAGTAGGGCTACATTGTATTTATGGAGGGGCTACATTATCTATATAAGGGGGCTCAATTATATTCTATGGGGGTTTAGTATTAACTCTGTGGGGTGGTTGCATTATACTCTGTGGGGTGGCTGCATTATGCTCTGTGGGGTGGCTGCATTATGCTCTATAGGGTGACTGCATTATACTATATGTGGGCTGCATTATACTGTATCGAGGACTATGGGATGATTATGACCATATGAAGAACTATGAGGTGCATTATACTATGGGAAGTGAATTGTACTACATGGATGACTATGGCAGTGCATTATACTATATGGAGCACTATGAGGAGTGTATTATACTATATGGATGACTGAGTGTATTTTAATATATTGAGGGCTATTAGGAGTGTATTATACTATATGGAGGACTATGGATACATTATATTATATGGAGGACTATGTGGTGTGCACTTTACAATATGAAGGACTGTGGTGCACATTATAATATATGGAGGACTATGGGGTGTATTATACTAAACAAGCAAAGTGCTGCATATTCATCGAGTGATTGGTGTTAGGCTAAGTGCACACGTTCAGGAATGTTTGCAGAATTTTCCTGAGCAAAAACTGACTTTTTCCGCGGTAAACTTTCTAGGTCAATAATATAGCGGGAAAAAGGCTAGAATTCCGCAAAATTAATGAACATGTTGGTTCTTTTTCCGAGATGCGTTTTTTCGCGGAAAAAAACGCACCATGTGCACAAAAATTGTGGACTTCATTCTAAATGATAGGATACTTAATTCATGCGTTTTTGACGCGTTTTTTCCCGCAAAAAAAACGCAAATAATCCTGAACGTGTGCACATAGCCTGAATGTGTCATTGGTGAGGGCATGGTGCAGAAGGGAAGTTTTTCCATGAAAGGGCGGAGGGATTTTGGAAGGTTTGCATGGTGGAGGAGGAGCTAGGGTGGATGCAGAACTGGGGGGGTGGAGCCTGGGCGGAGTCTCAAGGGGGGCCCCATAAATTTTGCCAGTATGGGGCCCCGAAATTCCTAGTGGCAGCCCTGGTCTTACCTAAGGCAGATAAAGATCGGACACAGCCTGATTCATATAGGCCCATATCTCTACTACCGGCTGATATTAAGATCTTAGCTAAAGTATTAGCTAACTGAGCCTTATAATATCTGACGTTATACACTTGGACCAATCGGGATTTATGCCAGATAGATCAACGGCCATTAATTTGAGGCGCCTATTTTTTTAATATGCAGCTGACAATGAAGGGCACAGAGTAGTGGTCTCGCTGGACACAAGGAAAGCCTTCGATAGTGTGGAGTGGAGTTATCTCTGGCAGGTTCTCCAACTGATGGGATTTGGACCGGGTTTTGTGGCTTGGGTAAGGTTACTGTATATACGACCGGTTTCTAGAGTAAGAGTGAATGGAGAACGGTCAGATAAATTTGATATGACAAGAGGGACCAGGCAGGGATGACCCTATCTCCGCTGCTATTTGCCCTGGCTTTAGAGTCGCTGGCCTGTGTAATAAGACAGTCAGAAGTAGTAAAAGGATTTCGGTATGGAAGAGTGGAAGAGAAGATTGCTCTATACGCAGATGATATATTATTATTCTTACAGGATCCACGGGCGTCATTGCATGGGGCGATAACTATTATTAATAGATTTGGTCTGCTATCTGGGTTACAGATTAACTGGGACAAATCTCATATTATGGAAATAGATATCCTGGATGGCTTAGATGTTGAGCAGGTGGAGCGTACACAACTTAAATTAGTACTGGAGTTTAAATATCTTAGCATTATAATAACATTACCAGTAACAGAGTACCTTCAGCTGAATGTATACCCGATACTGGGGAAATTAAAAGATAAAGCATCTACATGGAGCAAGATGTGCCTCTCGGTGGTGGGACGCACCAATCTCCTTAAAATTATATTGATGCCCAAATCACTTTATGTGTTACATTACTCCCTGTGTGGATTCCTCAGCCAGTGTTCCAGCGAATTAACTCAATATTTAGAGATCTGGTATGGGGTGGGGGACAACCAAGAATTAAACTGGAGACTCTCCAAAGGCCAAAAGAGGAGGGGGGTCTCGCAATACCAAACCCGTGGATATATTTTCTGGCTGCACAATCCCAGCATATTAGAGGGTGGGCACAGAGTGCAGCAAAAGGGACTATACAGGAGGTCCTGGGAATATATTTTAAAAAGAACCCCTTGGTAATGGTCTAGAATCGGGAATCTTTGGTAAAATGGGTAAGACACATCCGACCTGTGGATTAATGCGTAAATTGTGGACGAGGGTGAAGAGGATTAGAGGTATAGTGGGGTTGTCTATTGTTAAAAATCCTTAATTTCATATATTTTTCCAGGACTTGTTACCAGATGTGATACTTCTAAAGAAAATGTCACAATGTTTCTTATAAAAAAAATGTAGTGGTTTATTGGACTGTCCACCAAAAAACATCATTACAGGAAAACATAAAATGAGTGAAATAGTTACGAAGAGATTGTCCATTTGTCCATAGCAAAACTTGTACACATCTTTCCTTGCTGTCCTGAATGGTAAAATGACATTCTGTCTCTGTCAGGAGCATAGCAGGGAAGCAACACGTGGTTACATGGCAGCTGTCCATTCACCTTAGTGTTCTTGTAAGATGTGTCTAAAGAGAGAGAGAGACCCCCTCCCCTTCGTGTAGTCATTATATATACGTCCCTTAAATCACATGGTCTCTATATATGGGGATGACACTTTACCATACAGAAATAGCATCTGTAATGTCAGCTGAAAGCCAATGTGAATAAATCCATAACCAATAATTAATATTTAACAATTCCCCCTTTTGAGGGTGACAGACATTAATTGGAACCCTCAAAGTAGAGAAGTTCATCTTTAGGATAATAAGATCTTTTTTCATCTTTTCCTCTTTGTCAAAAATAATTTAATTTCCATAATAATAATAATCATCTGTAATGTATGTAGTACAGTTCATATAGCGTCTTGTGCTTGGGTGCGATGAAAACACAGGAGTCACAGGTTTGATATAGAAAAGTCCTGTATTACTTCATACAAGTTGGCAGAAATAGTCACACAGTTTGCAGACACAGAAACAGGAGACACAGCAGGCCAGAGTAATCCAAGCTCAGCAATCACTCTCCAATACAGATTCAGGATCTTCTTCTCTGTTACCGTAAGTCCATGCAAACGTGGGTCTTTCAAAGAGCAGGGTTCAGAGTCCACAAGTGCTTCAGAGTTCCTCAGTAGGAATAGCTGGAGTACAAGGTCCAAGGCTTACAGGAGTCAAGTCACAGGTTCACTGCAGGCTAGATTCTGAAGCACTGATTGCTCAGCTGTGGCTGCTTAAGAAGCAAAGGAGAGAATCAGGGCGGGAACATGCAAGCTGGAAACTCCATTTTGACTGAGGGCAAGATAGCTGCAGCAAGACAGAAAGTAAAATGGCTAACGAACAAACTGAGTTTCAGGAATATATACATAGAACCTTACATTACTCCCCCCTTAAGGACAACCTCCGGATGACCTCAGACCAGGCTTGTGTGGGTACCTCTGATGAAACTGACGGAGCAAGCGAGGAGCATTAACGTTATTGACCGGTTCCCATGAGTTGTCCTCCACTGGGTAGCCCTGCCATTTAATCAGATATTGTAACTGATTTCTATACAACCTGGAATCTAAAATCCTTTCCACCACAAATTCTTCCTGACCATCGACTAGCACTGGGTCAGGGCAAGGAGAGGAACGTCCAGGAAACGTATTGGGTGTTGCAGCCTTTAGTAGGGATACATAAAGACAGGGTGGATTCTCATAGTTCTGGGCAGTTGAAGACGACAAGCAACGGCACTTATAATTTTACTGATTTTATAGGGTCCAATGTACTTATGTCCCAACTTAGACGATGGAATCCTTAACTTAAGATTTCTGGTTGACAGCCAGACCAAGTCTCCTACCTTGAAAGCTGGTGCAGGTTTACAAAATTTATCTGCTGCTTTCTTGTACCTTTCTTGAGCCGATTCCAGATTTTCCTTTAGAAGATCCATATTCTTCTGTAAAGACGTGATTCTTTCAGCCACTGCTGGTAAAGGCGTTTCTATGGGAAATCGTGGTAGAATGTTAGGATGATAACCTAGATTAGAGTAAAAAGGAGACTGTTTAGTGGAGGCACTCTGAGAGTTGTTATACGAGAACTCAGCTAATGGAAGTAGATCCACCCAATCATCCTGTAGGTGGCAGATAAAGCAGCGGAGATACTGCTCCAGGGTTTGATATAGAAAAGTCCTGTATTACTTCATACAAGTTGGCAGAAATAGTCACACAGTTTGCAGACACAGAAACAGGAGACACAGCAGGCCAGAGTAATCCAAGCTCAGCAATCACTCTCCAATACAGATTCAGGATCTTCTTCTCTGTTACCGTAAGTCCATGCAAACGTGGGTCTTTCAAAGAGCAGGGTTCAGAGTCCACAAGTGCTTCAGAGTTCCTCAGTAGGAATAGCTGGAGTACAAGGTCCAAGGCTTACAGGAGTCAAGTCACAGGTTCACTGCAGCTAGATTCTGAAGCACTGATTGCTCAGCTGTGGCTGCTTAAGAAGCAAAGGAGAGAATCAGGGCGGGAACATGCAAGCTGGAAACTCCATTTTGACTGAGGGCAAGATAGCTGCAGCAAAACAGAAAGCAAAATGGCTGACGAACAAACTGAGTTTCAGGAATATATACATAGAACCTTACATCGACATAATATCAGATTATTGTTACATACACTCAATAACATAATTATGTGAATTCATGTTATGGTAAGCCGTGACCAATATTCATATAAAATATGTGTATTATACTTTCCTAAACCTAAATCGAAGCATCTCCGGTCCAATCATCATCATCTTGACGTCTTGTTCTTGGTTCTTTTAAAACACAGTCTTTATATGATAATTCCTTTGAAATAACATGTAGATATTGTGGAGACCGTGTGTCATGTGTCCATCAAAGTCCATAAATTCAAATGTTGATAAGAAAACAAAGTCCATAAATGAAGCTTTAACCCCTTAATGACCAAGCCATTTTGTAGGTTAAAGACCAGGCCAATTTTTACATTTCTGACCACTGTCTCTTTATGAGGTTATAACTCTGGAACGCTTCAACGGATCTTCGCGATTCTGAGATTGTTTTTTGTGACATATTGTACTTCACGTTAGTGGTAAAATTTCTTCAATATAACTTGCGTTTATTTATGAAAAAAACGGAAATATGGCAAAAATTTTGAAAATTGTGCAATTTTCAAACTTTTAATTTTTATGCCATTAAATCAGAGAGATATGTCACAAAAATTAGTTAATAAATAACATTTCCCACATGTCTACTTTACATCAGCACAATTTTGGAACCAACATTTTTTTTTGTTAGGAAGTTATAAGGGTTAAAAGTTGACCAGCGATTTCTCATTTTTCCAACAAAATTTACAAAACCATTTTTTTTAGGGACCACCTCATATTTGAAGTGAATTTGAGGGGTCAATATGACAGAAAATACCCAAAAGTGACACCATTCTAAAAACTGCACCCCTCAACGTGTTCAAAGCCACATTCAAGAAGTTTATTAACCCTTTAGGTACTTCACAAGAATTGAAGCAATGTGGAAGGAAAAAATGAACATTTAACTTTTTTTCCCAAAATTTTTCTTTCAACACAATTTTTTTAAATTTTGTCAAGGGTATCAGGAGAAAATGAACCACAATATTTGTTGTACAATTTCTCCTCAGTACACCGATACCCCATATGTGGGGGTAAACCACTATTTGGGCGCATGGCAGAGCTCGGAAGGGAAAGCAGCGCCATTTGACTTTTTTGGCTGGAATTGAGATTGGACGCCATGTCGCATTTGGAGAGTCCCTGTGTGCCTAAACAGTGGAAACCCCCCACAAGTGACCCCATTTTGGAAACTGGACCCCCCAAGGAATTTATCTAAATGTGTTGTGAGAGCTTTTAACCCCCAAGGGCTTCACAGAAGGTTATAACGTAGAGCCGTAAAATTAAAAAATCATATTTTTTCCACAAAAATGATCTTTTCATCCCAATTTTTATTTTCCAAAGGATAAAAGGACCCCAAAAGTTATTGTGCAATTAGTCCTGAGTACGCTGATACCCCATATGTGGGGGTAAACCACTATTTGGGCGCATGGCAGAGCTCGGAAGGGAAGCAGCGCCATTTGACTTTTTTGGCTGGAATTGAGATTGGACGCCATGTCGCATTTGGAGGTCCCTGTGTGCCTAAACAGTGGAAACCCCCCACAAGTGACCCCATTTTGGAAACTAGACCCCCCAAGGAACTTATCTAGATGTGTGGTGAGAGCTTTGAACCCCCAAGGGCTTTACAGAAGGTTATAACGTAGAGCAGTAAAATTAAAAAATCATATCTTTTCCACAAAAATGATCTTTCCACCCCCAATTGTTATTTTCCAAAGGCTAACAGGACCCCAAAAGTTATTGTGCAATTTGTCCTGAGTATGCTGATACCCCATATGTGGGGGTAAACCACTATTTTGACGCATGGCAGAGCTCGAAAGGGAAGGAGCGCCTTTTTCAAATGCAGACTTTGATGGAATGGTCTGGGGTGTCATGTCACGTTGGAGAGCCCCTGATGTGCCTAAACAGTAGAAACCCCCCACAAGTGACTCCATTTTGGAAACTAGACCCCCCAAGGAACTTATCTAGATGTGTGGTGAGCACTTTGAACCCCAAGGGCTACACAGAAGTTTATAACGTAGAGCCGTGAAAATAAAAAAATCATATTTTTTTCCACAAAAATAATCTTTATGCCCCCAAATTTTTATTTTTTAAGGGTAACAGGAGAAATAGGACCCCAAAAGCTATTGTGCAATTTGTCCTGAGTATGCTGATATCCCATATGTGGGGAGGAACCACTATTTTGACGCATGCAGAGCTCGGAAGGGAAGGAGCACCGTTTTAAATGCAGACTTTGATGAATGGTCTGCGGGTGTCATGTCGCGCTTGGAAGCCCTGATGTGCCTAACAGTAGAAACGCCCCACAAATGACCCATTTGCAAACTAGACCCCAAGGAACTTATCTAGATGTGTGGTCAGCACTTGAACCCCAAGGGCTTCACAGAAGTTTTTAACGTAGAGCCTGTGAAAATAAAAAATCATATTTTTTTCACAAAATGACCTTTTTGCCCCCAAATTTTTATTTTTCTAAGGTAACAGGAGAAATAGGACCCCAAAAGCTATTGTGCATTTTGTCCTGAGTACGCTGATACCCCATATGTGGGGGGGAACCACTGTGATCGCCTTACTGCGATCTTTGGGAGGCACAATGAACAAATCTACAAAAGGTGAAGAATTGGTTTTCTTTTTTGCGCCGTTCCTCGTGCGGTATTAGTGATTAGGTGACTTTATTCCTCGGATCGGTGCGATTACAGCGATACCAGATTTACACCCTTTTTTCATGTTTAGCTTCTGTCACATTCTAAAAGATGCTTTTTTTTGGAATAATTTTTTGTAAGAAATTTTTGCATCGCCGTATTTTGAGAGCTATAATTTTTCCATATTTCGTCCGACAGAGTTATCTGTGGGCTTATTTTTTGCGGGACGAGCTGACGTTTTTATTGGTACCATATTCGGGCACATAACGTTTTTTGATCGCTTCCTATTCCGATTTTTGTGGAAGCAGAATGAACAAAAACCAGCAATTCAGGAATTGTTTTTTTTTTCCCCGTTCCGCGTGTGGTAAAATTGATAAAGCAGCTTTATTCTTCGGGTCACTACGGTTACGGCGATACCTCATTTATATATTTTTTTTTATGTTTTGGCGTTTTTTACACAATAAAAAATTTTATAGAAAAAATAATTATTTTTGCATCAGTTTATTCCGCGAGCTATAACTTTTTTATTTTTTCGTTGATGATGCTGTATAGCAGCTTGTTTTTTGCGGGACAAGATGACGTTTTCAGCGGTACCATGATTATTTATATCTGACTTTTTGATCGCGTGTTATTGCACTTTTTCCAAGCGGTATAATGATACCGCTTGGAAAAAGTATAATTTACTACTTTTTTGTGTTTTTTTTTTTTTTACGGCTTTCACTGAAGGGATTAACTAGGGTTATGCTTTTATAGATGGGATTTTTACGGACGTGGCGATACCTAACGTGTATTTTTTTTGTTTTTTATTTTTTTTATTACATAAAAATGTGTATTTTTTAGGGGATTTTTTTAAAATTATTTTTTAATATTTTTTTTTACTATTTTTTTTAAAAAATGATTTTTTTTAACTTGTCCCTTTATGGGACTTTCACTTTTTTTACTTTTTATTGCAGTTACAATGCATTGCAATGCTCTGGCATTGCAATGCATTGTACCTATGGGGAAAGCTGCTGTGACATGATCACAGCAGCTTTCCGTAGCTAGATGACCCGGAGGTTGTCATGACAACCCCGGGTCATCAAGGCAAAGATCGGGCCCTGCAAATACATTACAGGACGCTGATCTGAGCAGAGGGAGCTCCCGACCCTCTGCCTCCCCCCCTGAGCTCTGCGATCGCGCTGGATCGCAGCAGTCAGGGGGTTAACAGCCAGGGGCGGTGGGGGCTCCGCTCCTGGCTGTCAGTGCAGGAAGCCTGGCCACTGCAGCGCCGGCTCCTGCACTGATCGCGCTGGGGAAGCTGAAATTTCAGCTTCTCCTGCGCGATCGCTGCTGTGTTTGGTCAGTCAGATTGACTGACCAATCACAGCGCTGTGGGTGCGGGGACCGACGGCAAAGGTCCCCGCACCGCTTGCCGTGCCTGTCAGCTGTCTGTGACAGCTGTCGGCACTGATCTACCACTGCGTGTTTACACGGTGCGGGAACTGACACCCGGCCATGACGGACTGTGCACGTCAGTGGACATTAAGGGGTTAATATCTGAGCAGTGTCACCTTTAAAGACCTGGACTTACATTGGCTCGCCTTGGATATTTCTGGAATCCTCCATGCCATCCGCAATGGTCTTGGAACAGGTGTGACGTCTTTGGTCAGCACAGCAAGGGTTAAAATGACTCTTCCTTGCTAAAGATAGCACCATAACCAGTCCTTAGTCCTAATGCACAGGACACATGTCAGGGTTGTAGCTTCCTGACAATTACCTTATTGTTCACCAGCTTTCATTGAAGCTTCATAGGTGATAGGAAACCACTGGAGCGTGATAAAAGCGTGATAACACAGTTCATATTAGCATCATAGGATCATCGTCCTCTGCAGTTGTGGTTGTCAGTGGTGGATACTGCGATCGTGGCTGTCAGTGGTGAATACTGCGATCGTGGCTGTCAGTGGTGGATACTGCGATCGTGGCTGTCAGTGGTGAATACTGCGATCGTGGCTGTCAGTGGTAGATACTGCAGTTGTGGTTGTCAGTGGTGAATACTGCAGTTGTGGCTGTCAGTGGTGGATACTGCAGTTGTGGCTGTCAGTGGTGAATACTGCAGTTGTGGCTGTCAGTGGTGGATACTGCAGTTGTGGCTGTCAGTGGTGGATACCGCGATCGTGGCTGTCAGTGGTGGATACTGCAGTTGTGGCTGTCAGTGGTGGATACTGCAGTTGTGGCTGTCAGTGGTGGATACTGCAGTTGTGGCTGTCAGTGGTGAATACCGCGATCGTGGCTGTCAGTGGTGAATACTGCAGTTGCTGTCAGTGATAGATACTGCAGTTGTGGCTGTCAGTGATGGATACTGCGATCATGGCTGTCAGTGGTGAATACTGCAGTCGTGGCTGTCAGTGGTGGATACTGCGATCGTGGCTGTCAGTGGTGAATACTGCAGTCGTGGCTGTCAGTGGTGGATACTGCAGTTGTGGCTGTCAGTGATGGATACTGCAGTTGTTGTCAGTGGTGGATACTGCAGTTGTGGCTGTCAGTGGTGAATACCGCGATCGTGGCTGTCAGTGGTGAATACTGCAGTTGCTGTCAGTGATAGATACTGCAGTTGTGGCTGTCAGTGATGGATACTGCGATCATGGCTGTCAGTGGTGAATACTGCAGTCGTGGCTGTCAGTGGTGGATACTGCGATCGTGGCTGTCAGTGGTGGATACTGCAGTTGCTGTCAGTGGTGGATACTGCAGTTGTGGCTGTCAGTGATGGATACTGCAGTTGTTGTCAGTGGTGGATACTGCAGTTGTGGCTTGTCAGTGGTGGATACTGCAGTTGTGGCTGTCAGTGATGGATACTGCAGTTGTTGTCAGTGGTGGATACTGCAGTTGTGGCTGTCAGTGATGGATACTGCAGTTGCTGTCAGTGGTGGATACTGCAGTTGCTGTCAGTGGTGGATACTGCGATCGTGGCTGTCAGTGGTGGATACTGCAGTTGTTGTCAGTGGTGGATACTGCAGTTGCTGTCAGTGGTGAATACTGCGATCGTGGCTGTCAGTGGTGGATACTGCGATCGTGGCTGTCAGTGGTGAATACTGCGATCGTGGCTGTCAGTGGTAGATACTGCAGTTGTGGTTGTCAGTGGTGAATACTGCAGTTGTGGCTGTCAGTGGTGGATACTGCAGTTGTGGCTGTCAGTGGTGAATACTGCAGTTGTGGCTGTCAGTGGTGGATACTGCAGTTGTGGCTGTCAGTGGTGGATACCGCGATCGTGGCTGTCAGTGGTGGATACTGCAGTTGTGGCTGTCAGTGGTGGATACTGCAGTTGTGGCTGTCAGTGGTGGATACTGCAGTTGTGGCTGTCAGTGGTGAATACCGCGATCGTGGCTGTCAGTGGTGAAAACTGCAGTTGCTGTCAGTGATAGATACTGCAGTTGTGGCTGTCAGTGATGGATACTGCGATCATGGCTGTCAGTGGTGAATACTGCAGTCGTGGCTGTCAGTGGTGGATACTGCGATCGTGGCTGTCAGTGGTGAATACTGCAGTCGTGGCTGTCAGTGGTGGATACTGCAGTTGTGGCTGTCAGTGATGGATACTGCAGTTGTTGTCAGTGGTGGATACTGCAGTTGTGGCTGTCAGTGGTGAATACCGCGATCGTGGCTGTCAGTGGTGAATACTGCAGTTGCTGTCAGTGATAGATACTGCAGTTGTGGCTGTCAGTGATGGATACTGCGATCATGGCTGTCAGTGGTGAATACTGCAGTCGTGGCTGTCAGTGGTGGATACTGCGATCGTGGCTGTCAGTGGTGGATACTGCAGTTGCTGTCAGTGGTGGATACTGCAGTTGTGGCTGTCAGTGATGGATACTGCAGTTGTTGTCAGTGGTGGATACTGCAGTTGTGGCTTGTCAGTGGTGGATACTGCAGTTGTGGCTGTCAGTGATGGATACTGCAGTTGTTGTCAGTGGTGGATACTGCAGTTGTGGCTGTCAGTGATGGATACTGCAGTTGCTGTCAGTGGTGGATACTGCGATCGTGGCTGTCAGTGGTGAATACTGCAGTTGCTGTCAGTGGTGGATACTGCAGTTGCTGTCAGTGGTGGATACTGCGATCGTGGCTGTCAGTGGTGGATACTGCAGTTGCTGTCAGTGGTGGATACTGCAGTTGCTGTCAGTGGTGGATACTGCGATCGTGGCTGTCAGTGGTGGATACTGCAGTTGTTGTCAGTGGTGGATACTGCAGTTGCTGTCAGTGGTGGATACTGCAGTTGTTGTCAGTGGTGGATACTGCGATCGTGGCTGTCAGTGGTGGATACTGCAGTTGCTGTCAGTGGTGGATACTGCAGTTGCTGTCAGTGGTGGATACTGCAGTTGTTGTCAGTGGTGGATACTGCGATCGTGGCTGTCAGTGGTGGATACTGCAGTTGTTGTCAGTGGTGGATACTGCAGTTGCTGTCAGTGGTGGATACTGCAGTTGCTGTCAGTGGTGATACTGCGATCGTGGCTGTCAGTTGTGGATACTGCAGTTGCTGTCAGTGGTGGATACTGCGATCGTGGCTGTCAGTGATGTATACTGCAGTTGTGGCTGTCAGTGGTGGATACTGCGATCGTGGCTGTCAGTGATGTATACTGCAGTTGTGGCTGTCAGTGGTGGATACTGCGATCGTGGCTGTCAGTGATGTATACTGCAGTTGTGGCTGTCAGTGGTGGATACTGCAGTTGTGGCTGTCAGTGGTGGATACCGCGATCATGGCTGTCAGTGGTGAATACTGCAGTTGTGGCTGTCAGTGGTGAATACTGCAGTTGTTGTCAGTGGTGAATACTGCAGTTGTTGTCAGTGGTGAATACTGCAGTTGTGGCTGTCAGTGGTGGATACCGCGATCGTGGCTGTCAGTGGTGAATACTGCGATCGTGGCTGTCAGTGGTGGATACTGCGATCGTGGCTGTCAGTGGTGAATACTGCGATCGTGGCTGTCAGTGGTGAATACTGCAGTTGTTGTCAGTGGTGAATACTGCAGTTGTTGTCAGTGGTGAATACTGCAGTTGTTGTCAGTGGTGGATACTGCAGTTGTGGCTGTCAGTGGTGAATACTGCAGTTGTTGTCAGTGGTGGATACTGCGATCGTGGCTGTCAGTGGTGAATACTGCAGTTGTCAGTGGTGGATACTGCAGTTGTTGTCAGCGGTGAATGAATTGTAATTGACACAGTCTATTATTACTCAGACATCATATAGCCTTTTTACCTTCCGGAACTTCGGGTTTTTCTTCTTGCAACTTTTAAAAATTACTTGAATTTAGAAATATGAAAAGTCTTTATTAACGTAATTCCAATATCTTGCTTGAAGTCTTCATTCCCTATTCTATACCAAATCTGGTAATTTTCCTAACCTATAATATCACAGCGTACCATAACAATCAGTAATATCCATAGAATTATTATCAGAATAGTAATATGGAATTCATGTTTATATGTGAAACAATCATAAATGATAATGCATTATTAACCATATTCTTCATGAGATAGAACATTTTTATGTCATTGGTGTAATTACCTTTTCAACCCATAGGTGTCAGTGTGTTTTTTATGTAACAAGTGTTTCCATCTTTATTACTAAACTTTATTAATGGAATATATTTATTAGACCAATAATAGGTAAGAATGTATAGCCATGAACCAAAATGTGAATGAGGGAATGAATGAATGAAAGAATTATTGTATTTACTCAGAATTAGAACATTTTCTTTAATGAACGATATCTTCACTATATTTAATGAAGCAATATTCTCATACTAGACATTACTTTATTAAATATTGATGTTTCTTATTGAGATAAAAAATAAAAATTAAGAATCAAAAATAGAGATAAAGGAAGAATAAAAATTAAAAAATGAAAAAATAAGAAAAAAAATAAAATAAGAATAAAAATAAAAATAAGGCCTTTATATGTTTATGACAAATGCTGAGTAGTTATGTTCTCAGTAACACATACCCTTAATATTTCCATTATCTGGATGATTTCATATTTGTCATAACCTTGTGTTACCAAAATATTCATATTATGCAACTTTGCATGTAATCCCCTTCTTAGTGTAAAGAAATGACTCTTTATAATACTTCATGTTATTATCTCTAGTAGTTTATCCATTGTACCTTTTTATATTCTTTACAATGTGTGAAGAAGACATATTGATGAAATGTGATGATTAGGGTTGAGCATTCCGATACTTCCGATACCTGAAATCCAATGTAAGTCTATGGGAACAAAATATCGGAAGTATTCAGGATCAAAACACATTTCCCCCTTATTACCAGAAAAAAAAAAATTTTATGAAATAATTTATCAAAACCAAAATTAAAAAAAATAATTGTTTTATAAATTATTTGTCACTTCTCTATTATCTTTATACCATATATTTGTCTGAAGATGTGTACCATCTATGTAACCATTAAAAATAACATTGAATATCATAAAATTATCCTTTGGGAAAAAAGGAAAATAAATAATAATCTAAATGTAGATTTCTTGATAAACCATTTTGATGTGTGATTACACTTATCTACTATTAACTAAAAATAATAATTACTAAAGGAATATATGCTGAGTAGATAATATTTCATTATGTATCTTAATATTCTAATAATTGAACTGATTTGTATTATTCCCCATAAAAACAAGGTTTTGGTTTTCTCTTAGCATACCATGAATTTGAAACTGTCATGTCACACATACATTTTCTCTTAGATTATGTTCACTCTTAGCAGCTGCTCATACACGCATCTGTCATCTGTCATTCAAACTGTGACATGGATATACAGTACACACCACAGATTCCACATACAAAGGTAGGAATACATGTATATTAACCCAAATAATTGTATCCTAATTATCAATGCGCATTGTAAACTACTAAATTTAATATCTTAATATTTCTTTGAATATTCCCCAAATACACATAACATAAACTTTATAAACCATTCTATAGATAGAAGGACTCATAAGAAAATTAGTTATGAGCTGTATATACTTGGTGCAAGGTTTGCAACTGTAATTGAACCCTGGAACTTAAGAGGCCTAAAGAATCTCCTTGCAGAGGCCGAGCTCTCAAAAATTCTTTTCACTGAAGCTACAAGAGCTTTAAGTTGCAACCACTGAAATGGAGGTATATGGTGTCCTTATTATTAGAACAGTTTGAATGTCACATGTGTGACTGTCATGCAGTAAGAACATATTGCCATGCAAATAAATAACTTCAAAATGTTGACAACACACAAACACTAAATGTAGATTCAGTTATATATTATTTCCTTTTAAGTGTTAAATATATAAAATCATGCAGTTATTACAACTTCCTGTGTAAATAAAGGAATAAATCCATGTAAGAGAGTTTTTTCCGATTAAGTCCTACATTGAAGTGAAAATTCTAAGGATAAATAAGAGATAAGGTTAAATATCATATTCATCCAGAAACCAAACAATTGAAATGTCTTATAAATATATATGTATTGGCTTAATGTAATTCTAAATATTATTACTGTAGTTTATTTTAATTATCACTATACATATAAAAATACAGTTATTCAATCTCTACTTATACAAGTATACTATATATACTGTGTGAATATATATATATATCTACAAAACTGTGAACTACAGAATTATATTTATAAAATAATTACAAATAACTAATAATATATTGTATAATAATTTTACACAACATATAATTTCATTTTCAGTCAATTCCTAAACCAAATCTTATTTCTTTGTCTAAAATGTCCTGAAAAGCTCTTTTTATCATTCCTTTTATGATTGTTTGAGCAGCTCCGATAATGAGCTGTAAACTGAAGACTCAGTTATGTCACTCTCAGAAGTCACCTGATGGTCAATGTCCGCCATTTGTCTCTTTACAGAGAGGTCTGAACTTTGATTTTTTAACTCTTTCTGTAAAGCTTTTTCTGTGGACTCTTGGATATTTGATAGGGTTTATAACAATATGTAATTTTCTTCATATGTCATAGATTTGATTCCGGGGATGACTCAGTTTAGGAGATTTTGACACTGGCTTTTGAAAAGATTTTACTCTGATTTTACAAAATTAGTATGATTTATTTTCCTTTCACAATTCTCATGTTTTCTAGCAAAATCAAGGAATTGCGCACATTCAAATAAAGTATCTTTTTGTGACGCAATAACACGAGATACAGAATTTAGGAATACAAATTTGATAACAAAATACTTTATCATTGATTGTGTTTTGACATTGGTAATTGAGAGTTTTGTACAACCTTTCAAATATGGACATGAATGTAAAAGTACATTCTTTCCGCCAATCCTTAATTTTTGAAGAATATCAATATCTGGACAATTTTCATTTAATGCACAGAAAATCAGAATTTTCAATCTGTCTTTATCATTCAGATCTCCATGTAAGTCGTTATCACAAGTCAACTTCAATGTTAAACGTCTGGAAAAGGTTGCAGGAAGCCACAATTTAAATAATTGATTTTTCTCGTCATTACTTAAATCAAAATTATCAACAAAGCTTTCGAATATTTTAGAATTTCTGCATACATGGATTTTGTTATCATATGCAGGAATGATTTTGCATAGTTTTAACAAATTTTTCCTAACTTTAATTTGGAGTTGGGCCTCTGAATTGTCTTCTATCTTTGGTGGCCATTGTACATCCGTCCCACGTACGTCATCTACATCAGTTCTGAAGTCTCCTCCCATGTTTCCTCCATCTTTAGTTCTGAAGTCTCCTCCCATGTTTCCTCCTACATTAGTTCTGAAGTCTCCTCCCATGTTTCCTCCTACATTAGTTCTGAAGTCTCCTCCCACATTTTCCACCATCTTTTTTTTACATCATCAGAGACAAGGTCACCTTGAGTAGCCATTACAGACACATGTCCCACATCTTGCTCAATTTCCTCATTACAGTCATTCTCGGGAACATCACTGGTATCATCTGACACTATTTCTACACAGTCATTGTTGGATTTCTCTGACACAAACTTGTGAAATACGTCAACCAACTGTAAAATATTTTTCAATTTCTCTCTTTCTCTATTAAAAGACACCAGCTTAGATTCTAGCTTTAGATTTTCTATTTCACATTCTGCATATAAGCTGAGCCATAAAACTTCTAAATTAGACTGATCTACAGACATAAATTTCAGTCTACTTTGCTTAGAAAAAGAAGTACCGTATTTTTCGGACTATAAGACGCATCGGACTATAAGACGCACCCAGGTTTTAGAGGTGGAAAATAGGGAAAAATATATTTAAAGCAAAAATGTGGTATAATATTTAATAACATAAATAACATACTATTATATGTGGTGTTATTATATATAATAGTATGTTATTATGTAGGAAGCTACGGGTAGGAGATGGTGCTGCGGGACCAGTGTGGTGTCTGTAAAGTACTATATGAAGACGCTGGAGGGTGAGTATAAGGCCGGGGTCACACATGCGAGAAATTTGCACGATTTTTGTGCGAATCTCTCTCGTGAACACCCGGCACTCACGCTCCGGTCCGAGTGCCAGCGGCAGTGCCGAGTGTTCATGCGAGAGATTCGCACAAAAATCGTGCAAATTTCTCGCATGTGGGACCCCGGCCTAAGAATGGGGGCACAGGGCTTATATTTAAAGCCACACTCCAGCACTGATAACACTGGAGTTCTGCTTTAAGATCCCATGGGAGAACTATAACTCCCAGCATGTCCTGCAGATCCTATGGCATGCTGGGAGTTATAGTCCACCACAGGATGGCAGAGTGCTTTTTTATGTGCTGTTAATACTAACCTTTTAATTAATTCTCTGTTGTACAGTGTGACTGCAGGACCTGTGATGACATCATGAAGAGGCAGGGCTTTGTGTGGTCATGTGATGCTCCAGCACGCCCTCTTCATGACCTCATCACAGGTCCTCCACAGGAGCATTCAGCATCGCATCAGCACAGCCCCTGTGCTGTCAGGTATGCGATCCCTCCTGCTGCACTCTGCTCCTGCTGCCTCCTTCTACTTCCCACACAGATCTCCAGCTTCTGCAGGAATCAGGCGCTGGGGAACCATGGGCTCTGTCATTTGCTGCTCACTGCTCAGCTGATAGGTGGGCGGGGAAGCGGCTAATTAATATTCACTGCACTTAAGTATCGGGACCAGTGTTTTCCCTAACCCTGGATTCCTGCAGCGGAGGGGATATTTTCCTGGCTCCTGCGATCCCACTCCACCGCTGCCCCCTCCCCACATGTTACATTCCGACCATAAGACGCGCCCACACTTTCCTCCCAAATTTGGAGGAAAAAAAGTGCGTCTTATGGTCCGAAAAATACGGTAATTACATCCATTGTTTCTTACCTTGAAATATCTCAGCTTGTAGCTCCTTTCTTGGACAACGCTGGCCTCTTGTCATCAGCACGTCTGATTCCTGTAGTACGTCTGGCAACTCTTAGTCCTCATTCATCTATAGATTCTGTCTGATCCTTGTGACGTGAAATAGTGGAATTCTTGAGACTTGGACAACAGGTGTCTTTAGCAACTTCACCTCCCCGTGTACAAGGGAAAGAATCCACTTAAAATAGCACAGAAGCTTCAGAACTGACTGAGCTCGCCATTAAGTTAAAAATTCTTATTTTCATATATTTTTCCAGAACTTGTTACCAGATGCGATACTCTAAAGAAAATGTCACAATGTTTCTTATAAAAAAAATGTAGTGGTTTATTGGACTGTCCACCAAAAAACATCATTGCAGGAAAACATGAAATGAGTGAAATAGTTACGAAGAGATTGTCCATTTGTCCATAGCCACAGCTTGTATACTTCTTTCCTTGGTTTCCTGAATGGTAAATGACATCTGTCTCTTGTCAGCAGCGTCTAAGGAAGCAACACGTGGTTACATAGCAGCTGTCCATTCACCTTAGTGTTCTTGTAAGATGTCCCATGTGTGATGAAACGTGCACACGGTCCGCCACACGGTAGCCCGGGGTATCACGGCTTGTGATCCCTCCGTGCCGCAAATGTGACGAAAACGCGCACACACACGACGGCTGCTGCCGTCCGACCCAGTAAACTGCAGGGATTTATAATTATCCCACTTCCACTTAGGAACTTGCAGCTCTCTGGCACCCCCCTTACCCTCAGGTCAGTCAGGGAACTGCACCTAGGATAATTAGTCGCCAGACGGGTCACTTGGATGTGTGCTGGCTATTGGGCACGCTGCAGTGAGGGAATTATAATTACTCCGGGCCGCAGCCGGGCAATACACTTATAAAACCCGCTCCGTCACTGCCAACGCCACCCCATAGGTCAACACTTTACACCCCTTCTTTTAAGCTGCCACCAGCTACTGTTTACTTGGAACAATTTATCAAGAGGGTCCGTAGCAATGCCAAAACAGTAGCGTAGTACTTCAGGCACGTGTAGATTCGTTTATAGAGCAGGAGAAACAAACTAATAATTTTATAGGTTTATTCCTTAAAAATGCAGGCAGTGCTTATAGTTTAAAAAAACAGTAACAAGCTGAGACAATATCGTTATGTACAATATGGTTACAGAAAATAAAAGGGGTTAACATAAGGAAGATCAACTTACAGTTCTTAGATCATAGTAGGCAGGCCATGCGGTCGGGGGAGGGGAGACACATCACAATGCATCACAGAGCTGCTATAAGTCTGGTGTCCAGGGCAGATCTGAGGCAGAATACCTGGCCCCTACCTTATAGACCTGTGGCCGTGACATCATAAACGGGGTGGAGTTACCAGGGTCCTCCTCTTGCTCTAAGTGGTGATCTTAGTTCAGAAAACTAATAACTATCATAACTTAGAGATGGAGTCTCTTACAGCGATGCACAGCATACCATTGTACTCCGCAAGATGTTGGTGTGCATTTAAGTCTAAACGCAAGAAGCAGAAATCTGTTTCTTGGGTTCTGTTGGAGTTACGGGTTCACCAGTACCACGGGAACGATGCCTGTCAGCGCATGGTTCAAAACAGGGACTTTCGTGTTTCTGACGCAACTTCCCACCGTGTTATAAGCAAAAAGGATGAATCCTCATAATGGCTGCTAGGGGGCAAAAGCACATGTGCAGACAATGGGGACCCCTGCGGTGAGGCGGGAAACTCCAGCACTGGTAGCTCAGGTTACACTGAGCCTTACTTATGCTGGGAGGGGGAAGGGAAGCTCAGCTATACACAAGCTGCTAAATGCAGTAGATGTCATCACACCATGTGTCTGTAGAGAGCGAGAGAGAGCCCCCTCCCTTCGTGTAGTCATTATATATACGTCCCTTAAATCACGTGGTCTCTATATGTAGGGATGACACTTTACCATACAGAAATAGCATGTGTAATGTCAGCTGAAAGTCAATGTGAATAAATCCATAACCAATAATTAATATTTAACAGCAGGAGGTGGAGAGGGCTTGGATATGTGGTTTAAAAGAGAGATCAGTGTCAAGGATAATCCCGAGGCAGCGAGCTTATGGGACTGGAGAGAGTGGGCAGTCGTTTACATTAATTGATAGGTCCATTGGAGGGGTTGTGTGAGATGGGGGAAAGATGATGAATTCTGTTTTGTCCATATTGAGTTTTAGGAATCTAGCGGAGAAGGATGAAATAGCGGACAGACATTGTGGGATTCTGTTTAGTAGGGAGGTGATATCTGGTCCAGAGATGTAGATCTGTGTGTCATCAGCATATAGGTGAGATTCTATGAGCTGTCCGAGGCTGAAGGTGTAAATGGAGAAGAGCAAGGGCCCTAGGACTGAACCTTGTGGGACTCAGACAGATAGGGGGCGTGGTGTGCGAGTGGGAGACGCTGAATGTCCGGTCTGTTAGGTATGACGCGATCCAAGATAAGGCCAAGTCTGTGATACCAAGAGATGAGAGGGTCTGTAGTAATAGGGAATGGTCCACTGTGTCAAAGGCAGAGGACAGGTCCAGGAGGAGGAGGACAGAGTAGTGTCGCTTGGCCTTGGCAGATAGTAGGTCATTGGTGACCTTAGTTAGGGCAGTTTCAGTGGAGTGGTGTGGCTGGAAGCCAGATTGTAAGTGGTTGAGGAGGGAGCAAGAAGAGAGACGGGAGAAAAGTTCAAGATGGACGTGTTGGTCCAGTAGTTTTGAGGCATAGGGGAGAAGTGATATAGGGCGATAGCTAGATACAGAAGATGGGTCAAGAGAGGGCTTTTTGAGGATAGGTGTGATTGAGGCATGTTTAAAGCTTGAGGGGAAAACACCAGTTGTTAGTGATCGGTTGAAGAGATGAGTTAGGGTTGGGATGAAGACTGTGGTGAGGTTTGGGATGAAGTGGGATGGGATTGGGTCAAGTGCACAGGTAGTGAGATGTGATCTTGAGAGTAGAGTGGAGAGTCGATCTTCTGTAATGGTTGAGAAGTTAGTTTTGGAGGAGGAGGGCAGGGCAGTTAGGAGGAAGGGCTCTGGGGGTTGTTGACCAAAACTGTGTCTGATGTTATCAATCTTCTCCTTGAAAAATGAGGCATAGTCTTCAGCTGAGATGAGGGGGGAGGGGGGAGGTGCTGGGGGGGCGGAGGAGAGAATTGAAGGTGTTGAATAGCGGTTTAGGGTTGTGAGACAGGGAGGTTATGAGAGATGTGAAGTATTTTTGTTTTGCTGCAGCGAGTGTGGTCTGAAAGTAGTGAGGGACTGTTTGAATGTGATGAAGTCCTCATTGGAGTGGGATCTTTTCCATCTCCGCTCAGCAGCCCTGGAAGCTCACCTCAGTTCTTTGGTCAGGCTGGTGTGCCAGGGCTGTCTGTTGATTTTGCGAGCTTTGGTATGTGTGAGAGGGGCGACCGATTCCAGAGCTGCAGCTATTGTGTTATATAGAGCGGCAGCGGCATACGCATTGTGCAGGGAACTTATGTCTGGAGGAGGGATTCAGACAGTGAGTGTAGATCGAGATGTTTAAGATTTCTGTGAGGGTGTGCAAGTTTGTGGGGTGGGGATTGTGGACCTGGAGAGGAGAGGGAAGAGAATGTAAGTAGGTTGTGGTCAGAAAGAGGAAGAGGTGAGTTAGAGAGGTTAGATAGGGAGCAGAGGCGGGTGAAGATGAGGTCTAGTGTGTGGCCATCTTTGTGAGTGGCTGCAGAAGACTATTGAGTGAGGCTAAAGGAGGAAGTGAGAGATAGAAGTTTAGTGGCAGCTGATAGGGAAGTGTCGATGGGGATGTTGAAGTCGCCCAGGATGATAGTGGGGATGTCAGTGGAAAGGAAATGAAGTTGCCAGGTGGTGAAGTGGTCAAAGAAGGTGGTGGCTGGTCCTGGGGGGCGGTAAATAGCAGCTAGTTGAAGGTTGGAAGGGGAGTAGATGCGCACAGAGTGCACCTCAAAGGAAGGGAGGGTAACAGAGGGTGGCAGTGGGATTGGGGTGAAGGAGCAGTTATCTGACAGGAGAAAACCAACTCCTCCTCCATGCTTGCTGCTGGGGCGAGGGTGTGTGGGAAAGGTGGAATCCACCATATGAGAGTGCAGCAGGAGAGGCTGTGTCAGAGTGGGTGAGCCAGGTTTTAGTGATGGCGAGGAAGG
Organism: Oophaga sylvatica; assembly: GCA_033576555.1. Lineage (NCBI taxonomy): Eukaryota > Metazoa > Chordata > Amphibia > Anura > Dendrobatidae > Oophaga > Oophaga sylvatica. The sequence continues at coordinate 3,854 of JARQOD010004289.1, read as the reverse complement.
AGAGTTTGTTAGTAATAAAAAGATCATGGATGAAGGAAAGGTTATTGCAGACAGAGCGAGCGTTCCACAGAGCTCCTGTTAGTGGGACTGGGGAAGCTGGGGCCGGGCGAATGGGTATAAGGTTGGAGAGGTTACGGAAATGTGGGATAGCATATAGTCCTGACCTTCTGGGCCCTCGATAAGACCCGTGTATCCAATGTTCAGTCGTGTACATTGATCTTCCAACTCGGATGAGATGAACCTGGAGAAGACGTTTTGGCAAACGACACCTATTAGGGTATGTTCCCACAGTCAGGAAATGCTGTGTACAGCCGCAGAGTCAAATGCACAGTGTCCAGATGTTACAGCATAGTGGAGGGGATTTTATAAAATCTCAGCTCCACTATGCGTTTGTAATGTAAAGGGTGTCTGCACTCACAGACGGAAGCACAGGGGTCACAATTTATGATCCCACAACTGCCACGAACTGAGATGAAAACACAGCAAATAAGTCTATTGACCTTACATTTTACCGCAGGGGGGCTTATTTTAGTTATCCCACCGCTGCCACCAATATGTCACCAACTGCAGGGATTTATGTATATCCCACTTTCCAGTTCCACTTAGGAACTCGCTGCTCTCCGGCGCCCCCTTACCCTCATGTCAGTCAGAGAACTTCACCTAGGATAATTAGTCGCCAGACGGGCCACTTGGACGTGTGCTGGCTATTAGGCACACTGCAGTTAGGGGATTATAACTACTCCTAGCCACAGCCAGGCAATACACTTATAAAACCCGCTCCTTCACTGCCAGCTATACCCAATGCTCAGCACACACTTGCTGCCACCAGCCTCTGATTCTAGAATGTGGGACCGAGGCCACCCCAATTTAGTAGTGTAACTCCCTTCGGAGGACGTGACTGTATGTTATAGAGCAAGGAAAAACAGAAATAGTAATTTTATTTATTTTACTCCAAAAAAAAGGTAGGCAGTGTTTACAAAAGGTCTAAAAGATATTACAATATGAGACTATCAAAGTATGTACAAGACAATAGCAAAATAACAGGGATTAAAAAAGAAACGCTCACATTTTGCTTAGATCATTTCAGGCTGACCATGCTGGTAGGAGGGGCCATACATCGCAATGAATCACAGAGTGGGCTCTGTATCTGAGCTTTTCCCAGGCAAGACTAAGGCCAGTCTGACTGACAGTACCATATACTTCTGAGTCATGACATCACTAAAGGGGCTGAGTTAAGCACGCCCTCCCCTTTTCTCAGAGCTAGCAGCTGGCTAAGAAAACTCATAATTATCATATCTCGGAGAGGGTACCTTGTATAGCGACGAACTGAGTCTTATCTTATTCAGGATGACGCCTGGTGTCCATTCTAGTCCAAACCTGGGTGGCTCGGCTGTGCAGGCATCCATTTCTTGGACAATTAACACATTCATTGAGGAGGAAAGCATTGAGGGGGCTAACAGGGATGCATGAGTCTGCAGCTATTAGAGCTCAGTGTGCTAATGGAAAATTCTAGATGGGTGCGATGGTAAAATCATGCATTATATTTACATTATCGTGACAGCGTTCAAAGACGCGTCTACGCACATGCGGCGCATCTTCCTAGACCGCAGCATGTCTATTTATCTTGCGGAGACGCTTGGTCTCTGCCAGATAAATAGCACCATTCTATGTATAGGATGCAGTGATTCCATATACGTTCAATGATCACATGCGGTATCACCGCGCGTACAAAAGGAGCAGAGCTTTGAACGGAGCGGGTATCTGCTGCGTTCAAAGCGCTTCCAGTACGGACCGTGGAAACATACCCTTATTAGTATAGCTAGTATGATGTCCTTCAGAGGCTTCCCGTTATTCTCTGAGAAGTCACCAGGTCTCCTGTATCAGTGTCTCCTGTGTCTTTCTATCTTCACCCCTCACTGCTGTCTGGTGTCACTGCTTCCCGTTATTCTCTGAGAAGTCACCAGGTTTTGCTCCTGATTCCACCTTGGCTTCTATATCCCAGTTGGATCCATAGAAGAGTCTCCTGTATCAGTGTCTCCTGTGTCTTTCTATCTTCACCCCTCACTGCTGTCTCCAGCACACTGCTGACAGCGGCCCAGACAGCACCACCACCAAACCACTGCCAGCAACTATGTGTTGACTCTCGATCTCCAACTACCAGGGTCCTCAGACCTCCCAAACAGCAAGGAGTAAACCAGGCAAGCACTGCCACATGAGCTCTCCTCAGCGTCGGACTGGAGCACCTTGGGCCCACCAGAGAAAATCATTCTTGGGGCCCACTATGTAGCTACATAGAAATAAATACAAGACCGCCAATTGTGCGGTAAAACGCCCTATATCGGGTATAATATAAGGTAGTACATGCCTTAATTATGTAGTAGGGGTTGCGGTAGGATCATAGAGGGGTAGCCCCCTCATAGAATATAATGTAGCCCCATCATAGAATATAATGTAGCCCCCTCATAGAATATAATGTAGCCACCCTCACAGAATATAATGTAGCCCCCTCATAAAATATAATGCTGCCCTCTCTTATAGAATATAATGCAGCACCCCACAAAATATAATGCAACCCCCTCATAAGGTATATCGCAGTCCCCACCATAGAATATAATGTAGCACCCTGATAGGGTATAATGCAGCCCCCCCATAGAGTATACAGTAGCCCCCTCATAGGGCATAATGCTGCCCCCCCATAGAGTATACTGTAGCCCCCTCATAGGGCATAATGCTTCCCCTCTCATATAGTAGGATATAGCCCCTGTAGCCTTTCAGGGGGTTTTAGCTCTGAGATCGCTGTCTGGGTAGACAGAATGGCACGGAAACAGTTCATTCAGACAGCAATTATGGTAAAAACTGGCCGCAACCAGTTTTATTAAAGTCCACAGCAAACAGATAAAAACAAAGCATAAACAAAAGACCTAGGCTTGTCTAGCCACTAATTACACTTATGTAATGTCCCTTTCTATCAGGAACCCAGACTCTATCAGTCTGTGCCCAAAACAACACATATGATATATGTTACCAGTATGGAGTTTCCCAGATACTCCTCCTTATGTCTGAAGGTCCACCCGACGTCCAGACTTGAGAGAGATCCACTCCTATTCAGTAGTCATTATCCTGGAGGTTCACAGAGACACTCCTGTGTCCGGGGTACCTCTAACCCAGACTGAGATAGCTCCCCTCCTCTTCAGTAATCATCAGCATGGAGGTTCACAGAGACACTCCTGTGTCCGGGGTACATCTAACCCAGACTGAGACGGCTCTCCTCCTCTTCAGTAGCTTATCCGCATGGATTCTCACAGAGACTGCTTCATGCGCCGGGACACCTCCCTGTGTCCAGGCTAAAGACAGCTCTAACACTCTTGGAGACTGCTTCCTTGTGCCAGGACACCTCTCTGTGTCCAGGCTAAAGACAGCTCTAACACTCTTGGAGACTGTTTCTTGTGCCGAGACACCTTCCTGTGTCCAGGCTAAACTAGCTCTCAGATTGTGTTTCCAGACACCTATTTCTGGCTTCTTAATTAACAGCTGAGTGGTTACAGGTTTGAGCTGCAAGTATGCACTGAGTGGAAGGTGTAATGACCTTTCTCTACCACCAGGTCTACAAAGCCATACACCTCCCTTATACCAGTCAGCAAAGCACCCAGGTGAAATATACACCCCATCTAACCCACATATTCTCACTGTCTCACATATCCCCCCCCTCTTCTCCAGACCGGAGGGCTGGTCATCCAGACCGGAGGGCTGGTCATCCAGACCGGAGGACTGGTCAACAAACCTCAAGAGACAGTGAACACAGCTCAAGTCTTGACCCACATCATCTTCATCTTTATCTTCCATTAAGCAGGGTT
>JARQOD010004288.1:0-56203 GCA_033576555.1 Oophaga sylvatica | reverse complement strand
TTGCCGGGTGTTGATGCGAGAAAGTCGTGCTACTAACTCGCATCACACTCGCAAGTGTGACGCCGACCTTTGAGTGTTTGTGTCTGACTCCTGAAATATATACGGAGATTTACAATTACCCCTAGACTGTATACAGCTGTATGCTTGTGATACAGTAACCTTTTTCTGCTTTTTATATTCTTGTCTAATCCATAATGAGCCTGTGAGCGTCTGTGTCTGACTCCGGAAATATATACGGAGATTTACAATTACCCCTACACTGTATACAGCTGTACTTTTGTGATACAGTCCCATTTTTCTGCTTTTCATATTCTGGTCTAATCCATACTGAGCCTGTGAGCGTCTGTGTCTGACTCTGGCATTATATACGGAGATTTACAATTACCCCTACACTGTATGCCCCTGGTATCTTCTGATACAGTCCCTTTTTCTGCTATCTTTTATTTTCTGGTCTAATTCTTACTGAGCCTGTGAGCGTCTGTGTCTGACTCCTGAAATATATACGGAGATTTACAATTACCCCTGACTGTATACAGCTGTACGCTTGTCATAACATACCCTTTTTCTACTTTTTATATTCTGGTGTAATCCATTCTGAGCCTGTGAGCATCTGTGTCTGACTCCTGAAATTTATACGGAGATTTACAATTACCCCTAGACTGTATACAGCTGTACGCTTCTGATACAGTACCCTTTTTCTGCTTTTTATTCTTGTCTAATCCATACTGAGCCTGTGAGCGTCTGTGTCTGACTCCGGAAATATGTACGGAGATTTACAATTACCCCTAGACTGTATACAGCTGTATGCTTGGATACAGTACCCTTTTTCTGCTTTTTATATTCTGGTCTAATCCATACTGAGCCTGTGAGCGTCTGTTTCTGACTCCGGAAATATATAAGGAGATTTACAATTACCTCTAGAGTGTATACAGCTGTACGCTTGTGATACAGTACCCTTTTTCTGCTGTTTATATTCTTATCTAAATCAAAAATGAGCCTGTGAGCGTCTGTTTCTGACTCCGGAAATATATATGGAGATTTACAATGAACCTAACACTGTATACACCTGGCATCTTCTGATCTGATACAATCCCCTTTTTCAGCTTTTTATATTCTGGTCTAAACGATGCTGAGCCTTTGGCCGGCGTCACACTTGCGAGTGTGAAGCGAGTAAGTCGCAAGACTTTCTCGCATCAACACCTGGCACAGCTGCCCGCTCTCGGACCCGAGTGTGCGACTGCATATATTTCTATGCAGTCGCACACTCGGGTCCGAGAGCGTGCGGCCTTGCCGGGTGTTGATGCGAGAAAGTCGTGCGACTAACTCGCATCACACTCGCAAGTGTGACGCCGGCCTTTGAGTGTTTGTGTCTGACTCCGGAAATATATACGGAGATTTACAATTACCCCTACACTGTATACAGCTGTACGTTTGTGATACAGTCCCATTTTTCTGCTTTTCATATTCTGGTCTAATCCATACTGAGCCTGTGAGCGTCTGTGTCTGACTCTGGCATTATATACGGAGATTTACAATTACCCCTACACTGTATGCACCTGGTATCTTCTGATACAGTCCCTTTTTCTGCTATATTTTATTTTCTGGTCTAATCCTTACTGAGCCTGTGAGCGTCTGTGTCTGACTCCTGAAATTATATACGGAGATTTACAATTACTCCTGAACTGTATACAGCTGTACGCTTGTGATACAGTACCCTTTTTCTGCTTTTATATTCTGGTCCAATCCATACTGAGCCTGTGAGCGTCTGTATCTGAGTCCGGAAATATATACGGAGATTAACAATTACCCTACACTGTATGCACCTGGTATCTTCTGATACAGTACCTTTTTATGCTTTTTATATTCTGGTTTAATCCTAACTGAGCCTGTGGGCTTTTGTGTCTGACTCCGGAAATATGTACGGAGATTTACAATTACCCCTAGACTGTATACAGCTGTATGCTTGAGATACAGTACCCTTTTTCTGCTTTTTATATTCTTGTCTAATCCATGCAGAGCCTGTGAGTGTCTGTTTCTGACTCCGGAAATATATACGGAGATTTACAATTACCCCTAGACTGTATACAGCTGTATGTTTGTGATACAGTAACCTTTTTCTGCTTTTTATATTTTTGTCTAATCCATAATGAGCCTGTGAGCGTCTGTTCTTATTCCGGAATATATACGGAGTTTAACAATTACCCCTACACTGTATGCACCTGGTATCTTCTGATACAGTACCCTTTTTCTGTTTTTATATTTGGTCTAATCCATACTGAGCCTGTGAGCATCTGTGTCTGATTCTGGAAAATATATACGGAGATTTACATTTAGCCCTACACTGTATGCACCTGGTATCTTCTGATACAGTACCCTTTTTCTGCTTTTCATATTCTTGTCTAATCCATACTGAGCCTGTGAGCGTCTGTGTCTGACTCCGGAATTATATACAGAGATTTACAATTACCCCTACACTGTATACACCTGGTATCTCCTGATACAGTCCCAATTTTCTACTATTTTTTATTTTCTGGTCTAATCCTTACTGAGCCTGTGAGCGTCTGTGTCTGACTCCTGAAATATATACAGAGATTTACAATTACCCCTACACTGTATACACCTTGTATCTTCAGATACAGTCCCCTTTTTCAGCTTTTTATATTCTGGTCTAATCCATACTGAGCCTGTGAGCGTCTGTATCTGACTCCGGAAATATATACGGAGATTAACAATTACCCCTACACTGCTTTTTATATTCTGGTCTAATCCATACTGAGCCTGTGAGCATCTGTGTCTGACTCCTGAAATATATATGGAGATTTACAGTTACCCCTAGAGTGTATATAGCTGTACGCTTATGATACAGTACCCTTTTTCTGTATTTTATATTCTGGTCTAATCCATACTGAGCCTGTGAGCGTCTGTTTCTGATTCCGGAAATATATACGGAGATTTACAATTACCCCTACACTGTATGCACCTGGTATCTTCTGATACAGTACTCTTTTTCTGCTTTTCATATTCTTGTCTAATCCATACTGAGCCTGTGAGCATCTGTGTCTGATTCTGGAAATATATACGGAGATTTACAATTACCCCTAGATTGTATACTGCTGTACGCTTGTGATACGGTACCTTTTTTCAGCTTTTTATATTCTGGTCTATGCTAGACTGAGCCTGTGAGCGTTTTTGTCTGACTCCTGAAATTTATACGTAGATTTACAATTACCCTAGACTGTATACAGCTGTACGCTTCTGATACAGTACCCTTTTTCTGCTTTTCATATTCTTGTCTAATCCATACTGAGCCTGTGAGCGTCTGTGTCTGACTCCGGAATTATATACGGAGATTTTCAATTACCCCTACACTGTATACACCTGGTATTTTCTGATACAGTCCCAATTTTCTGCTATTTTTCATTTTCTGGTCTAATCCTTACTGAGCCTGTGAGCGTCTGTGTCTGACTCCTGAAATATATACAGAGATTTACAATTACCCCTACACTGTATACACCTTGTATCTTCAGATACAGTCCCCTTTTTCAGCTTTTTATATTCTGGTCTAATCCATACTGAGCCTGTGAGCATCTGTAGCTGACTCCGGAAATATATACGGAGATTAACAATTACCCCTACACTGCTTTTTATATTCTGGTCTAATCCATACTGAGCCTGTGAGCATCTGTGTCTGACTCCTGAAATATATATGGAGATTTACAGTTACCCCTAGAGTGTATACAGCTGTACGCTTATGATACAGTACCCTTTTTCTGCTTTTTATATTCTTGTCTAATCCATACAGAGCCTGTGAGCGTCTGTTTCTGATTCCGGAAATATATACGGAGATTTACAATTACCCCTACACTGTATACATCTGGTATCTTCTGATACAGTCCCTTTTTTATTTTTATATTCTGGTCTAATCCATACTGAGCCTGTGAGCGTCTGTTTCTGATTCCGGAAATATATACGGAGATTTACAATTACCCCTACACTGCATACACTTGGTATCTTCTGGTACAGTCCCCTTTTTATGCTTTTTATACTCTGGTCTAAACCATACTGAGCCTGTGAGCGTCTGTTTCTGACTCCGGAAATATATAAGGAGATTTACAATTACCTCTAGAGTGTATACAGCTGTACGCTTGTGATACAGTACCCTTTTTCTGCTGTTTATATTTTATCTAAATCAAAAATGAGCCTGTGAGCATCTGTTTCTGACTCCGGAAATATATATGGAGATTTACAATGAACCTTACACTGTATACACCTGGTATCTTCTGATCTGATACAATCCCCTTTTTCAGCTTTTTATATTCTGGTCTAAACCATGCTGAGCCTTTGGCCGGCGTCACACTTGCGAGTGTGAAGCGAGTAAGTCGCAAGACTTTCTCGCATCAACACCTGGCACAGCTGCCCGCTCTCGGACCCGAGTGTGCGACTGCATATATTTCTATGCAGCCGCACACTCGGGTCCGAGAGCGTGCGGCCTTGCCGGGTGTTGATGCGAGAAAGTCGTGCGACTAACTCGCATCACACTCGCAAGTGTGACGCCGGACTTTGAGTGTTTGTGTCTGACTCCTGAAATATATACGGAGATTTACAATTACCCCTAGATGTATACAGCTGTACGTTTGTGATACAGTAACCTTTTTCTGCTTTTTATATTTTTGTCTAATCCATAATGAGCCTGTGAGCGTCTATTTCTTATTCCGGAAATATATACGGAGTTTAACAATTACCCTACACTGTATGCACCTGGTATCTTCTAATACAGTACCCTTTTTCTGTATTTTATATTCTGGTCTAATCCATACTGAGCCTGTGAGCGTCTGTGTCTGATTCTGGAAATATATAGGAGATTTACAATTACCCCTACACTGTATGCACTGTATCTTCTGATACAGTACCCTTTTTCTGCTTTTCATATTCTTGTCTAATCCATACTGAGCCTGTGAGCGTCTGTGTCTGACTCCGGAATTATATACGGAGATTTACAATTACCCCTACACTGTATACACCTGGTATTTTCTGATACAGTCCCAATTTTCTGCTATTTTTCATTTTCTGGTCTAATCCTTACTGAGCCTGTGAGCGTCTGTGTCTGACTCCTGAAATATATAGAGATTTACAATTACCCCTACACTGTATACACCTTGTATCTTCAGATACAGTCCCTTTTTCGCTTTTTATATTCTGGTCTAATCCATACTGAGCCTGTGAGCGTCTGTACTGACTCGGAATATATACGAGATTACAATTACCCTACACTGCTTTTATATTCTGGTCTAATCCATACTGAGCCTGTGAGCATCTGTGTCTGACTCCTGAAATTATATGGAGATTTACAGTTACCCTAGATGTATATAGCTGTACGACTTTGATACAGTACCCTTTTTCTGCTTTTATATTCTGGTCTAATCCATACTGAGCCTGTGAGCGTCTGTTTCTGATTCCGGAAATATATACGGAGATTTACAATTACCCCTACACTGTATACACTGGTATCTTCTGATACAGTACCCTTTTTTGATTTTTATATTCTGGTCTAATCCATACTGAGCCTGTGAGCGTCTGTTTCTGATTCCGGAAAATATATACGGAGATTTACAATTACCCCTACACTGTATACACTTGGTATCTTCTGGTACAGTCCCCTTTTTATGCTTTTTATATTCTGGTCTATACCATACTGAGCCTGTGAGCGTCTGTTTCTGACTCCGGAAATATATAAGGAGATTTACAATTACCTCTAGAGTGTATACAGCTGTACGCTTGTGATACAGTACCCTTTTTCTGCTGTTTATATTCTTATCTAAATCAAAATGAGCCTGTGAGCGTCTGTTTCTGACTCCGGAAATATATATGGAGATTTACAATGAACCTTACACTGTATACACCTGGTATCTTCTGATCTGATACAATCCCCTTTTTCAGCTTTTTATATTCTGGTCTAAACCATGCTGACCTTTGGCCGGCGTCACACTTGCGAGTGTGAAGCGAGTAAGTCGCAAGACTTTCTCGCATCAACACCTGGCACAGCTGCCAGCTTCGGACCCGAGTGTGCGACTGCATATATTTCTATGCAGCCGCACACTCGGGTCCGAGAGCGTGCGGCCTTGCCGGGTGTTGATGGAGAAAGTCGTGCGACTAACTCGCATCACACTCGCAAGTGTGACGCCGGCCTTTGAGTGTTTGTGTCTGACTCCTGAAATATATACGGAGATTTACAATTACACCTAGACTGTATACAGCTGTATGCTTGTGATACAGTAACCTTTTTCTGCTTTTTATATTCTTGTCTAATCCATAATGAGCCTGTGAGCGTCTGTGTCTGACTCCGGAAATAAATACGGAGATTTACAATTACCCCTACACTGTATACAGCTGTACGTTTGTGATACAGTCCCATTTTTCTGCTTTTCATATTCTGGTCTAATCCATACTGAGCCTGTGAGCGTCTGTGTCTGACTCTGGCATTATATACGGAGATTTACAATTACCCCTACACTGTATGCACCTGGTATCTTCTGATACAGTCCCTTTTTCTGCTATCTTTTATTTTCTGGTCTAATCCTTACTGAGCCTGTGAGCGTCTGTGTCTGACTCCTGAAATATGTACGGAGATTTACAATTACCCCTGAACTATATACAGCTGTACGCTTGTGATACAGTACCCTTTTTCTGCTTTTTATATTCTGGTCTAATCCATACTGAGCCTGTGAGCGTCTGTATCTGACTCCGGAAATATATACGGAGATTAACAATTACCCCTACACTGTATGCACCTGGTATCTTCTGATACAGTACCTTTTTCTGCTTTTTATATTCGGGTTTTAATCCTAACTGAGCCTGTGGGCTTTTGTGTCTGACTCCGGAAATATGTACGGAGATTTACAATTACCCCTAGACTGTATACAGCTGTATGCTTGAGATACAGTACCCTTTTCTGCTTTTTATATTCTTGTCTAATCCATGCAGAGCCTGTGAGTGTCTGTTTCTGACTCCGGAAATATATACGGAGATTTACAATTACCCCTAGACTGTATACAGCTGTACGTTTGTGATACAGTAACCTTTTTCTGCTTTTTATATTTTTGTCTAATCCATAATGAGCCTGTGAGCGTCTGTTTCTTATTCGGAAATATATACGGAATTTAACAATTACCCCTACACTGTATGCACCTGGTATCTTCTGATACAGTACCCTTTTTCTGTATTTTATATTCTGGCCCTAATCCATACTGAGCCTGTGAGCGTCTGTGTCTGATTCTGGAAATATATACGGAGATTTACAATTACCCCTACACTGTATGCAACTGGTATCTTCTGATACAGTACCCTTTTTCTGTATTTTATATTCTGGTCTAATCCATACTGAGCCTGTGAGCATCTGTGTCTGATTCTGGAAATATATACGGAGATTAACAATGTACCCCTACAGTGCTTTTATATTCTGGTCTAATCCTAACTGAGCCTGTGAGCATCTTGTCTGACTCCTGAAATATATATGAGATTTACAATTACCCCTAGAGTGTATACAGCTGTACGCTTCTGATACAGTACCCTTTTTCTCTTTTTATATTCTTGTCTAATCCATACTGAGCCTGTGAGCGTCTGTTTCTGATTCCGGAATATATACGGAGATTTACAATTACCCCTACACTGTATACACCTGGTATTCTTTGATACAGTCCCCTATTTTTGATTTTTATATTCTGGTCTAATCCATACTGAGCCTGTGAGCGTCTGTTTCTGATCCGGAAATATATACGAGATTTACAATTACCCCTACACTGTATACACTTGTATCTTCTGATACAGTCCCCTTTTTATGCTTTTTATATTCTGGTCTATACCATACTGAGCCTGTGAGCATCTGTTCTGACTCCGGAAATATATAAGGAGATTACAATTACCTCTAAGTGTATACAGCTGTACGGCTTGTGTACTAAGTAACCCTTTTCTGCTTTTTATATTCTTATCTAATCCATACTGAGCCTGTGAGCGTCTGTTTCTGATCCAGAAATATATATGGAGATTTAAAATTTAACCCTACACTGTATACATCCTGGTATTCTGATCTGATACAATCCCCTTTTTAGCTTTTTATATTCTGGTCTAAACCATGCTGAGCCTTTGGCCGGCGTCACACTTGCGAGTGTGAAGCGAGTAAGTCGCAAGACTTTCTCGCATCAACACCTGGCACAGCTGCCCGCTCTCGGACCCGAGTGTGCGACTGCATATATTTCTATGCAACCGCACACTCGGGTCCGAGAGCATGCGGCCTTGCCGGTTGTTGATGCGAGAAAGTCGTGCGACTAACTCGCATCACACTCGCAAGTGTGACGCCGGCCTTTGAGTGTTTGTGTCTGACTCCTGAAATATATACGGAGATTTACAATTACCCCTAGATTGTATACAGCTGTATGCTTGTGATACAGTAACGTTTTTTGCTTTTTATATTTTTGTCTAATCCACACTGAGCCTGTGAGCGTCTGTATCTGACTCCGGAAATATATACGGAGATTAACAATTACCCCTACACTGTATGCACCTGGTATCTTCTGATACAGTACCTTTTTCTGCTTTTTATTTCTGGTTTAATCCTAACTGAGCCTGTGAGCGTCTGTGTCTGATTCTGGAAATATATACGGAGATTTACAATTACCTCTACACTGTATGCACCTGGTATCTTCTGATACAGTACCCTTTTTCTGCTTTTCATATTCTTGTCTAATCCATACTGAGCCTGTGAGCGTCTGTGTCTGACTCCGGAATTATATACGGAGATTTACAATTACCCCTACACTGTATACACCTGGTATTTCTGATACAGTCCCAATTTTCTGCTATTTTTCATTTTCTGGTCTAATCCTTACTGAGCCTGTGAGCGTCTGTGTCTGACTCCTGAAATATATACAGAGATTTACAATTACCCCTACACTGTATACACCTTATATCTTCAGATACAGTCCCTTTTTCAGCTTTTTATATTCTGGTCTAATCCATACTGAGCCTGTGAGCGTCTGTATCTGACTCCGGAAATATATACGGAGATTAACAATTACCCCTACACTGCTTTTTATTTCTGGTCTAATCCATACTGAGCCTGTGAGCATCTGTGTCTGACTCCTGAAATATATATGGAGATTTACAGTTACCCCTAGAGTGTATATAGCTGTACGCTTATGATACAGTACCCTTTTTCTGTATTTTATATTCTGGTCTAATCCATACTGAGCCTGTGAGCGTCTGTTTCTGATTCTGGAAATATATACGGAGATTTACAATTACCCCTGAACTATATACAGCTGTACGCTTGTGATACAGTACCCTTTTTCTGCTTTTTATATTCTGGTCTAATCCATACTGAGCCTGTGAGCTTCTGTATCTGACTCCGGAAATATATACGGAGATTAACAATTACCCCTACACTGTATGCACCTGGTATCTTCTGATACAGTACCTTTTTCTGCTTTTTATATTCTGTTTTAATCCTAACTGAGCCTGTGGGCTTTTGTGTCTGACTCCGGAAATATGTACGGAGATTTACAATTACCCTAGACTGTATACAGCTGTATGCTTGAGATACAGTACCCTTTTCTGCTTTTTATATTCTTGTCTAATCCATGCAGAGCCTGTGAGTGTCTGTTTCTGACTCCGGAAATATATACGGAGATTTACAATTACCCCTACACTGTATGCACCTGGTATCTTCTGATACAGTACCCTTTTTCTGTATTTTATATTCTGGTCTAATCCATACTGAGCCTGTGAGCGTCTGTTTCTGATTACGGAAATATATACGGAGATTAACAATTACCCCTACACTGTATGCACCTGGTATCTTCTGATACAGTACCCTTTTTCTGTATTTTATATTCTGGTCTAATCCATACTGAGCCTGTGAGCGTCTGTGTCTGATTCTGGAAATATATACGGAGATTTACAATTACCCCTACACTGTATGCACCTGGTATCTTCTGATACAGTACCCTTTTTCTGTATTTTATATTCTGGTCTAATCCATGCTGAGTCTGTGAGCATCTGTGTCTGATTCTGGAAATATATACGGAGATTTACAATTACCCCAAAATTGTATACTGCTGTACGCTTGTGATACGGTACCTTTTTTCAGCCTTTTATATTCTGGTCTATGCTAGACTGAGCCTGTGAGCGTTTTTGTTCTGACTCCTGAAATAAATACGGAGATTTACAATTACCCCTAGACTGTATACAGCTGTACGCTTCTGATACAGTACCCTTTTCTGCTTTTCATATTCTTGTCTAATCCATACTGAGCCTGTGAGCGTCTGTGTCTGACTCCGGAAATATATACGGAGATTAACAATTACCCCTACACTGTATACACCTTGTATCTTCAGATACAGTCCCCTTTTTCAACTTTTAATATTCTGGTCTAATCCATACTGAGCCTGTGAGCGTCTGTATCTGACTCCGGAAATATATACGGAGATTAACAATTACCCTACACTGCTTTTTATATTCTTGTCTAATCCATACTGAGCCTGTGAGCATGTGTGTCTGACTCCTGAAATATATATGGAGATTTACAATTACCCCTAGAGTGTATACAGCTGTATGCTATGATACAGTACCTTTTTCTGCTTTTTATATTCTTGTCTAATCCATACTGAGCCTGTGAGCGTCTGTTTCTGATTCCGGAAATATATACGGAGATTTACAATTACCCCTACACTGTATACACCTGGTATCTTCTGATACAGTCCCCTTTTTTGATTTTTATATTCTGGTCTAATCCATACTGAGCCTGTGAGCGTCTGTTTCTGATTCCGGAAATATATACGGAGATTTACAATTACCCCTACACTGTATACACTTGGTATCTTCTGGTACAGTCCCCTTTTTATGCTTTTTATATTCTGGTCTATACCATACTGAGCCTGTGAGCGTCTGTTTCTGACTCCGGAAATATATAAGGAGATTTACAATTACCTCTAGAGTGTATACAGCTGTACGCTTGTGATACAGTACCCTTTTCTGCTTTTTATATTCTTATCTAATCCATACTGAGCCTGTGAGCGTCTGTTTCTGACTCCGGAAATATATATGGAGATTTACAATGAACCTTACACTGTATACACCTGGCATCTTCTAATCTGATACAATCCCCTTTTTCAGCTTTTTATATTCTGGTCTAAACCATGCTGAGCCGTTGGCCGGCATCACACTTGCGAGTGTGAAGCGAGTAAGTCGCAAGACTTTCTCGCATCAACACCTGGCACAGCTGCCCGCTCTCGGACCCGAGTGTGCGACTGCATATATTTCTATGCAGACCGCACACTGGGTCCGAGAGCGTGCGGCCTTGCCGGTGTTTGATACGAGAAAGTCGTGCGACTAACTCGCATCACACTCGCAAGTGTGACGCCGGCCTTTGAGTGTTTGTGTCTGACTCCTGAATATATACGGAGATTTACAATTACCCTAGACTGTATACAGCTGTATGCTTGTGATACAGTAACCTTTTTTGCTTTTTATTCTTGTCTAATCCATAATGAGCTGTGAGCGTCTGTGTCTGACTCCGAAATATATACGGAGATTTACAATTACCCTACACTGTATACAGCGTACGTTTGTGATACAGTCCCATTTTTCTGCTTTTCATATTCTGGTCTAATCCATACTGAGCCTGTGAGCGTCTGTTCTGACTCTGGCATATATACGGAGATTTACAATTACCCTACACTGTATGCACTGGTATCTTCTGATACAGTCCCTTTTTCTGCATCTTTTATTTTTGGTCTAATCCTTACTGAGCCTGTGAGCGTCTGTGTCTGACTCCTGAAATATATACGGAGATTTACAATTACCCCTGACACTGTATACAGCTGTACGCTTGTGATACAGTACCCTTTTTTCTGCTTTTTATATTCTGGTCTAATCCATACTGAGCCTGTGAGCGTCTGTTCTGGACTCCGGAAATATATACGGAGATTAACAATTACCCCTACACTGTATGCACCTGGTATCTTTGATACAGTACCTTTTTCTGCTTTTTATATTCTGGTTAATCCTAACTGAGCCTGTGGCGTTGTGTCTGACTCCGGAAATATATACGGAGATTTACAATTACCCTAGACTGTATACAGCTGTATGCTTGTGATACAGTACCCTTTTTCTGCTTTTTATTCTGTTAATCCACTGAGCTGTGGGTGTCTGACTCGAATAATACGGAATTACATTACCCTAACTGTATGACCTGTACTTGGATACGTCTTTTTGCTTTTATTCTGTCTATCCTAGACCTGTGACTTGTCTATCCGAATATACGGAGTTTAACAATTACCCCTACACTGTATGCACTGGTATCTTTGATACAGTACCCTTTTTCTGTATTTTATATTCTGGTCTAATCCATACTGAGACGCTGTGTGAGATACGATTACTGTGTGATTCTGATCGTACCTTGATAATTATATACGAGTAGATCTTTTTAAAAACTTACAATTACCCCTAGATTGTATACTGCTGTACCTTGTGATACGGTACCTTTTTTCAGCCTTTTATATTCTGGTCTATGCTAGACTGAGCCTGTGAGCGTTTTTGTCTGACTCCTGAAATTTATACGGAGATTTACAATTACCCCTAGACTGTATACAGCTGTACGCTTCTGATACAGTACCCTTTTTCTGCTTTTCATATTCTTGTCTAATCCATACTGAGCCTGTGAGCGTCTGTGTCTGACTCCGGAATTATATACGGAGATTTACAATTACCACTACACTGTATACACCTGGTATTTTCTGATACAGTCCCAATTTTCTGCTATTTTTCATTTTCTAGTCTAATCCTTACTGAGCCTGTGAGCGTCTGTGTCTGACTCCTGAAATATATACAGAGATTTACAATTACCCCTACACTGTATACACCTTGTATCTTCAGATACAGTCCCCTTTTTCAGCTTTTTATATTCTGGTCTAATCCATACTGAGCCTGTGAGCGTCTGTATCTGACTCCGGAAATATATACGGAGATTAACAATTACCCCTACACTGCTTTTTATATTCTGGTCTAATCCATACTGAGCCTGTGAGCATCTGTGTCTGACTCCTGAAATATATATGGAGATTTACAGTTCCCCCTAGAGTGTATACAGCTGTACGCTTATGATACAGTACCCTTTTCTGCTTTTTATATTCTTGTCTAATCCATACAGAGCCTGTGAGCGTCTGTTTCTGATTCCGGAAATATATACGGAGATTTACAATAACCCCTACACTGTATACATCTGGTATCTTCTGATACAGTCCCCTTTTTTATTTTTATATTCTGGTCTAATCCATACTGAGCCTGTGAGCGTCTGTTTCTGATTCCGGAAATATATACGGAGATTTACAATTACCCTACACTGTATACACTTGGTATCTTCTGGTACAGTCCCCTTTTTATGCTTTTTATATTCTGGTCTATACCATACTGAGCCTGTGAACGTCTGTTTCTGACTCCGGAAATATATAAGGAGATTTACAATTACCTCTAGAGTGTATACAGCTGTACGCTTGTGATACAGTACCCTTTTTCTGCTTTTTATATTCTTATCTAATCCATACTGAGCCTGTGAGCGTCTGTTTCTGACTCTGGAAATATATATGGAGATTTACAATGAACCTTACACTGTATACACCTGGTATCTTCTGATCTGATACAGTCCCCTTTTTCAGCTTTTTATATTCTGGTCTAAACCATGCTGAGCCTTTGGCCGGCGTCACACTTGCGAGTGTGATTCGAGTAAGTCGCAAGACTTTCTCGCATCAACACCTGGCACAGCTGCCCGCTCTCGGACCTGAGTGTGCGACAGAATGTATTTCTATGCAGCCGCACACTCGGGTACGAGAGCGTGCGGCCTTGCCGGGTGTTGATGCGAGAAAGTCGTGCGACTTACTCGCATCACACTCGCAAGTGTGACGCCGGCCTTTGAGTGTTTGTGTCTGACTCCTGAAATATATACGGAGATTTACAATTACCCATGAACTGTATACAGCTGTACGCTTGTGATACAGTACCCTTTTTTGCTTTTTATATTCTGGTCTAATCCATACTGAGCCTGTGAGCGTCTGTATCTGACTCCGGAAATATATACAGAGATTAACAATTACCCTACACTGTATGCACCTGGTATATTCTGATACAGTACCTTTTTCTGCTTTTTATATTCTGGTTTAATCCTAACTAAGCCTGTGGGCATTTGTGTCTGACTCCGGAAATATGTACGGAGATTTACAATTACCCCTAGACTGTATACAGCTGTATGCTTGTGATACAGTACCTTTTTCTGCGTTTTATATTCTTGCCTAATCCATGCAGAGCCTGTGAGTGTCTGTTTCTGACTCCGGAAATATATACGGAGATTTGCAATTACCCCTAGACTGTATACAGCTGTACGTTTGTGATACAGTAACCTTTTTCTGCTTTTTATATTTTTGTCTAATCCATAATGAGCCTGTGAGCGTCTGTGTCTGACTCTGGAATTATATATTGAGATTTACAATTACCCTACACTGTATACAGCTGTACGCTTGTGATACAGTCCCCTTTTTCTGCTTTTCATATTCTGGTCTAATCCATACTGAGCCTGTGAGCGTCTGTTTCTGACTCCTGAAATATTTACAGAGATTTACAATTACCCCTACACTGCATACACCTGGTAATTTGATACAGTACCATTTTTCTGCATTTTATATTCTGGTCTAATCCATACTGAGCCTGTGAGCGTCTGTGTCTGATTCTGGAAATATATACAGAGATTTACAATTACCCCTAGACTGTATACAGCTGTACGCTTGTGATACAGTACCCTTTTTCTGCTTTTTATATTCTGGTCTAATCCATACTGAACCTGTGAGCATCTGTTTCTGACTCCGGAAATATATACAGAGATTTACAATTACCCCTAAACTGCATACACCTGGTACTTCTGATACAGTACCCTTTTTCTACTTTTTATATTCTGGTCTAATCCATTCTGAGCCTGTGAGCGTCTGTGTCTGACTCTGGAAATTTATACGGAGATTTACAATTACCCCTAGACTGTATACAGCTGTACGCTTGTGATACAGTACCCATTTTCTGCTTTTTATATTCTGGTCTAATCCATACTGAGCCTGTGAGCGTCTGTGTCTGACTCTGGAAATATATATGGAGATTTACAATTTTCCTCTTCACCGTATACAGCTGTACGCTTCTGATACAGTACCCTATATCTGATGGTATTTTTGGTACATTTTCTCAAACATGAGGAAGTATGGTGGAATAGGCCGCGGACGAGGGCGTGGGGGTCCAGCTGGTACTGATGGTGGTGGTGGTGCATCTACTGGTAGTGCCAAAAGCACAATAGCACCAAAGGCAGGAGGTGATAAGCCTGCTTCATCGTCTGGCTCCAGAAGCCCTGGAAGGTGCCCTTTTCTGGGAGTAGGTAAACCGCTTTTAAATCCGGAGCATAAGGAACAGGTTTTGTCTTACATTGCCGAAACAGCCTCCAGCTCTATCGCCTCCTCTTCTGAAGTTTCAAAAAATGTAAGCACTGAGTCATTAGTGCAGGCTCCTGGTCAGGAACAATACCTTTCATTGTGTTCTTCACCCCCACCAAAAGTGAAGGATGCGGCAGGCCACACTTCTCATTACTCCATGGAGCTCTTTTCACATACCATGCCTGGGTTATCAAGTCAAATCCTGAATTCCCCAGTACAAGATTAATCTGACATGGAGTGCACTGATGCACAGCCACTGCTAGATGATTCTGCTGGTACATTCACCCAGAGCACTACATTGCCCTCGCAGTCTACTGAGCCTGAAACTGACCCTGATGAAACTCAGGTGCCCCTTCCCGAATACTATACCACCTTTCACGGTGACACAGAGGAAGGTGCAGATGAAATTGAAGAGGACGTGATGGATGACGCAGTTATTGACCCGAATTGGCATCCATTGGGGGAAGAGGGTGCCGCTGGCAATAGCTCAGAAGAGGAGAAGGATCCACAGCAGGCATCGACATCGCAGCAGCAGTTATCTGGCAGGCCCTTAGCAGTCCAAAAACGTGTTAAAAAAACAAAAAGAGTTGCAGGACAACTTGGCCAGACGGTCAAATTATCACAGGTGCAAGCCCTGAAAATTTATCCCATAGTAGGAAGAGTGTAGTGTGGCACTTTTTTGACCAAAATCCTATTGATGAGGCAAAGGTTGTCTGTTAGAAGTGCGGAAGGACCTTTAGCAGAGGGAAAAAATCTCCGAAATTTGAATACCACTTGCATGCTTAGACATTTAATCACCATGCACTTGCAAGCGTGGACGGACTACAAAACCTCAGGTAGCACATGTGCACTTGTTCCGACTGAAGGTAGCCAGCAATGCTACATCGCTTCCCCACTGTAAGCCCACCGGTTAGCACACCACCAGCAAGAAATGTTGAGGTGTCGTCGCAAGGCCAAAGCAGTCAGGGAATCACAATGTTTTTGCAACAAAAGACTGAATCTAGGCCATCACCACCACCACCATCACCATCACCAACCCCCTCTCAGTCAGTCATGTCCACCGCTAGTACCCCCATATGCAGCTCTCAAGTCCAGCTCACCCTAGCAGATACTCTGAGTAGTACAAGAAAGTACTCATCCTCTCATCCACGTACACTGGCTTTGAATGCCTACATTGCCAAACTGATCTCATTAGAGATGATGCCCTTCTGTTTGTTTGAAAGCGCAGCGTTCCGAGAGCTCATGGCCTATGCTGTCCCACGTTATGACCTACGAGTCGCCACTTCTTTTCTAGAAAAGCCATCCCTGCCCTCCACCTGCATGTGAAAGACTGCACTCAAACAATCAGTGAGTGGAAAGGTGCACCTCACAACAGATGCATGGGCCTGTAGCCATGGCCAGGGCTGTTTTGTGTCCATCACTGAGCACTGGGTTAATGTGGTTGATGCAGGATTAAAAGGGGATCAGCGGGGTGGGACAGTGCTGCCTAGCCCACGGTATAGGCAACAGTTGGCTGTAGGCGTTCGACCCTCCTCCTCATCCTCCAGAAGCGAAAGCTCGTCGACAGAACGCAGTCACACAGCACTCCATCCGCACCTGCCAGTGTTGCACATGCGGTGTCCCACTATCGAACAGCTAGTGGTAAGCATCAGCAGGCTGTTTTAAAGATGATATCTTTGGGCGACAACAGACACACCGCGGAGGCACTGGCCGACTACTTGCAGCGAGAAACTGAGTCATGACTGGGCAGTCTACATCCTGCGCCAGGCAAGGCAGTCAGTGATAATGGCCGTATTTTTGTGGCGGCCATAGCCCTGGCTCAGGTGGGCACTACAATGGGAGCCGGGCTGCTATACTATCTTTATAGAATCTTTCTTTCTCTCTCTCTGTTCTTTCTCTCGCTCTCTCTGTTCTTTCCTTCTCTCTGTTCTTTCTTTCTCTCTCTGTTCTTTCTTTCTTTCTCTCTCTCCTTTCTTTCTCTCTCTCCTTTCTTTCCTTCTCTCTGTTCTTTCTCTTAATCCTTTTTTTCTTTCTCTCTGCTCTTTCCTCTCTGTTCTTTCTTTCTCTCTGTTCTTTTTCTTTCTTTATCTCTGTTCTTTCTTTCTCTCTCTGTTCTTTTTCTTTCCCCTCTTTCTTTCTCTCTGTTCTTTCTCTCTCTCTCTGTTCTTTTTCTCTTCTTTCTTTCTTCTTTCTTTTTCTTTCTTTCTTTCTTTCTTTCTTCTGTTCTTTCTTTCCTCCTCTTTTCTTTCTATCTCTCTGTTCTTTTTCTTTCATGCTCTCTGTTCTCTTTTTTTCCCCTCTTTCTTTCTCTCTGTTCTTTTTTCTTACTCTCTGTTCTTTCTTTCCCATCTTTCTTTCTTTCCCCTCTTTCTTTTTTACTAACTCTGTGTTCTTTTGTTCTGTCCCCTTTCTTTCTCGCTCTGTTTCTCTCTCTCTGTTCTTTATTTCCCATTTTTCTTTCTCTCTCTCTCTTTCTTTCCCCTCTTTCTTTCTTCTCTTTCTGTTCTTTCTTTCTCTTCTGTTCTTTCTTTCCCCTCTTTCTTTCTTTCTTTCTTTCTTTCTTTCTTTCTTTCTTTCTTTCTTTCTTTCTTTCTCTCTTCTGTTCTTTCTTTCTCTCTCTGTTGTTTCTTTCCTATCTTTCTTTTTTTCCCATCTTTCTTTCTTTCCCATCTTTCTTTCTTTCTTTCCCTTCTTTCTTTCTCTCTTTTTGTTCTTTCTTTCCCCTCTTTCTTTCTGTTTTTTCTTTCTCTCTCTGTTCTTTCTTTCCCCTCTTTCTTTTTTTTCTCTCTCTGTTTATTCTTTCTGTCCTCTCTTTCTTTCTGTTTCATTCTTTCTGTTTTTCTCAATGTTCTTTCTTTCTCTCTCTGTTCTTTCTTTCCCCTCTTTCTTTCTCTCTCCCTCTCTGTTCTTTCTTTCTGTCCCCTCTTTCTTTCTCTCTCCCTCTCTGTTCTTTCTTTCCCCTTTCTATCTCCATCTCTGTTCTTTCTTTCCACTCTTTTTTTCTCTGTTCTTTTTTTCTGTCCCCTCTTTCTCTCTGTTCTTTATTTTCTGTTCTTTCTTTCGTTCCCCTTTCTTTCTTTGCTTCTTTCTCTCCGCTCTTTATTTCTATCTGCTCTTTAATTTCTCTTCTGTTTTTTTCTCTCTCCCTGTTCTTTCTCTCTTTTCCTCAGTACTAGTCAGTGTGCCCACAGTACCAGCCACTGATCCCATAATGCCAGCCACTGTGCCCTCAGTACCAGTGTGATCAGCAGGGCTAAATGGGTGTGGTTGGGGTGTGGACATGGGTGTGATTAGTTGTGAAAGGGGTGTAGTCAGGGCGTGGCCTAAAATTTGCCGTGATGCGCTACGCGCGCCTCAAACTTTGTCCTTCTTTACCATCTTCAAAAGTTCGGAGGTATGCAGCCCATCCAGTCTAACATCTGGCCCTCCTACCAGCAGCCCATTCATTCTAGGGGCCAGATGCTAGACTGGATGGGCTGCTGGTAGAGGGGCCAGATGCTAGACTGGATGGGCTGCTGGTAGGGGGGCCAGATGCTAGAAAAGATGGGCTGCTAGTAGGGGGGCCAGATGCTAGACTGGGTGGGCTTCGGGTAGGGGGGCCAGATGCTAGACTGGATTGGCTGCTGGTAGGCGGAGCCAGATGCTAGACTGCATGGGCTACTGGTAGGGGGCTCAGTTGCTAGACTGGATGGGCTGCTGGTAGGGGGGCCAGATGCTAGACTGGATGGCTGCTGGTAGGGGGGCCAGATGCTAGACTGATGGGCTGCTAGTAGGGGGGCCAGATGCTTGACTGGATGGGCTGCTGGTAAGGGGGCCAGATGCTAGAGTGGGTGGGCTGCTGGTAGGGGGGCCAGATGCTAGAGTGGTATGGGCTACTGGTAGGGGGGCCATATGTTAGCCTGGATGGGCTGCTGGTATGGGGGCAGACGCTAGAATGGATGTGCTGCTGGTAGGGGGGCCAGATGCTAGACTGGATGGGCTACTGGTAGGGGGGCAGATGCTAGTGTGGTTGTGCCGCTGGTAGGTGTACCATATGCTAGACTGGATGGGCTGCTGGTTGGGGGCCAGATGCTATAATGGACGGGCTGCTGGTAGGGGGCAGATGCTAGACTGGACGGGCTGCTGGTAGGGGGGCCAAATGCTAGACTGGATGGGCTGCTGGTAGGGGCAGATGCTAGAATGGATGGGCTGCAGGTTGGAGCGCCAGATGCTAGACAGGGTGGGCTGCTGGTAGGGGGCCCAGATGCTAGACTGGATGGGCTGCTGGTAAGGGGGCCAGATGGTAGACTGGATGGGCTGCTGGTAGGGGGGCCAGATATTAGACTGGATGGGCTGCTAGTAGGGGGCGAGATGCTAGATTGAATGGGCTGCTGGTTGGGGGGGCCAGATGCTAGACTGGATGGCTGCTGGTAGGGGGGCCAGATGCTAGCCTGGATGGGCTGCTAGTAGGGGGACCAGATGCTAGACTGGATGGGCTGCTGGTAGGGGGGGCAGATGCTAGACTGGATGGGCTGTGTCGTGAATGTGTTAGAAATGAATTCTGAGCAGAAGCTCCCTCTGGTGGTTACAAACAGTACTGAACCATTCAATGAAGATTGTGAAGATTGGCAATCAGGAGTTACAGACTGGTCTTATATAAGGGAGGTTCCCTCCCATCAAGGTTGCCGGCGATCAATTGTTCTTGTCTCAACTTTGGTTCCTGGTTCACTTGGAAGCTTTCTGAGTCTTGCCTGCATCTTCTGCTAACAGATAAGATATTTTCTGCTTTTATTTTTGTGCTTGCTTTTTGCATTTTTCCCTGCACTCCTGTGGAGGTCAGCCAGGTCCCCTCCGGTGGCTTGTGCTCCTCTCAGTTTATCTGAGCCACTGTTATTTGTTCATTTGCCTTTTCCAGTTTTTTCAGTGGCTGCGGCTTAGTTTTGTTACACCAGAGAACTAATTTAGGTGGTAGAGGTCGTGTGATCTCAGGTGTTTTTGCAATTAGTAGAGTTGGTATTTTTTTAGGGTTTTTTGGATTGCAGTAAGTGTCCTTCCTATCCTTTTCTTTCTAGGAAGATTGGGCCCCAACGTTTGCTCATACTATTTTCTGTCTGTGTCTGTATTTCCTCTTGTCTAACCGCCATTACATGTTTGGGGGCTTTCTATGTTCTTTGGGGATCTGCTCCGGGGCAGATAGCTTTCCTCTTTCTATCTTAAGGTGTAGTTAATCTCTCAGGCTGTGACAAGGTGTCTAGGACCAACGTAGGTACGCTCCACGGCTGCCTTTAGTTGTGGTGGTTAGTCAGGGTACTGCAATCCAGTAGATTCCAACCTCTCTGGTGTATTGCCGTTTTTGCCTGCTCTCCTCAGATACCAAATCATAACAGTATCACCGGCCTAACTGAAAATTATATGGTACTCACAGAAGGGAAAAATAGTGTGGAAAAAAAAAAAAAAAAGTTGTCAGAGTTGTCAGAGATTTTTTATTTTTTTTTTCTGTTTGTTGCATTTTTCTTTTCCCTCTTTTTCTCTGGGTGCTGAGGATTTTTTTTTTCTCTCAATGGAGTTTGCACAGTTGTCTGGCCGTGTGGATCAGCTTGCCACTGAAGTTCGGAGTATTGCTACCTATCTTGCGGGGTTGCCTGTTGTGGAACCTAGGATCCCCATGCCAGATTTGTTTTTAGGGGATCGAGCTAAATTTCTGAATTTCAAAAATAACTGTAAGTTGTTTTTTGCCTTAAAACCTAAGTCCTCAGGGAATGCAGCACAGCAGGTACAAATTGTCATCTCTCTCCTGTGCGGCGATCCTCAGGATTGTGCTTTTTCCCTGACACCTGGGGACCCTGTTTTGAGTAATGTTGATGCATTTTTTCTGGCTCTGGGGTTATTGTACGATGAACCTAATGTCACTGATCAAGCTGAAAAAACCTTGTTGGCATTAAATCAGGGGCTTGAGGACGCTGAGTTATACTGTCAGAAATTCCGAAAGTGGGCAGTCCTGACCAAATGGAATGATGATGCTTTGGCAGCCCTTTTTCGGAAGGGTCTGTCAGAGAATATAAAAGATGTTATGGTGGGTTTCCCTGCTCCCTCTGGTCTCAATGATTCTATGTCATTAGCGATTCAAATTGACAGACGTTTGCGTGAGCGTAGAGGTATGCGTGGAATAGTGTTGCCTTGTGAACCAGCTTCTGAATCCATGCAGTGTTATAGAGTGACTTCTGGGGCACAGCGTCATGAGTTTCGAAAATGCAATGGGTTATGTTTCTACTGTGGTGACGCCTCTCATGCTATTTCAGTCTGCCCTAAGCGTGGAAGACGTTTTGCACGCTCAGTTGTCTTGGGTAGTGTTCAGACTAAATTTCTGTTGACTGTTACCCTGATTTGCTCCCTGTCCACATTTTCTGCTCAGGCTTTTGTTGATTCGGGAGCAGCTATTAACCTGATGGATTTTGATTTTGCTAAACGTTGTGGGTTTCCCTTGATACCCCTACGGAAGTCAATTTCCCTGCTGGGGATTGATTCTACCCCTTTGGCTGAGAATAAACCCCAGTTCTCTACTCAGGTGATAATGAGGGTTGAAACTGATCATCAGGAGAGTTGCAAATTTTTGGTGCTGTATAATCTGCATGACATTATTGTACTAGGTTTCCCTTGGTTACAGTCTCATAATCCTGTTTTGGATTGAAAATCTGTGTCTGTAACCAGTTGGGGCTGCCAATGTGTTTTTTCTGCCTCTCCCCAGGCTCAGGATGTTCCTGACTTTTTTACTGATTTTTCTGATGTGTTTAGCGAAAGTAAATCTGCATCCTTGCCCCCCCATAGGAGCTATGACTGCACTGTTGAATTAGTGCCTGGTAGTAAATTCCCTAAAGGTCGCCTTTTTAACTTGTCTGTACCTGAACATGACGCTATGCGGTCTTATATCAAGGAGTCATTGGAGAAGGGTCATATCAGACCATCCTCTTCACCCTTGGGTGCCGTTTTTTTCTTTGTGGCCAAAAATTATGGTTCATTAAGGCCGTGTATTGATTATCGTCTCTTGAACAATATCACTGTGAAATATCAATATCCGTTACCCTTGATTTCTGACCTGTTTTCCAGGGTGAAAAGTGCTACTTGGTTTACCAAGCTTGACCTCAGGGGGGCATATAACCTTATTCGCATTAAGCACGGGGATGAATGGAAGACGGCATTTAATACCCAGAGGGGCATTTTGAGTACCTAGTGATGCCCTTTGGGCTCACTAATGCTCCTTCCGTCTTCCAGTCCTTCATGAATGACATTTTCAGAGATTTTGTGGATAAATTTCTGATTGTTTATTTGGATGATATCTTGAATTTTTCCAATGACTGGGACTCTCATGTGAAACATGTTCGGACTGTGTTCCAGATTTTGAGAGAGAATGCTCTGTATGTGAAGGGATCTGTTAGGGTTCGAGTTCCCGCTGCTGCACAAGGGGAGTCTCGAACCAGTCCCGCTGCGGTCTCCCATTCATCTCCGGCTGCAGTGGAGCCTACTCAGCAGAGACGTCGGTCCAAGCGTCTTGCCCACTCCACTACTGTGCAGTGACTTGCTGCTGCCTTTCCTGGATCTGCTATTATAGCCATTGTTGGAGCAGACGTCTTTGGGACAAAGTCCTGCGTTTTCCCTTCTGAGCATGCCCAGAGTGAGATCTCTCATTGGAGATCAGGGGTCACATGCTCGGGTACTGCAGCGGCTCCTATTGGTCTGCCAGGAAGGCCCTGCGATTACTGATGTTCGGGAACAAGTTTCATTGGTCCTGGTTTCTGGCAGGTCCTGTAGCTGTTGCTATAAAAGGGTAGCATGGCTGGGCCGCCATGCGCTAATATCAACCATTGTATGCTATGCGCCAGTGTGGTCATGTGTGTGTGTGGTTAGGGACCCGGCTGAAATAAGCCACTAGAATACCGACTTAATCGGTGAGGAGTTTGGTGTGCTAGCTGGTCAGGGTCGGCGTCCTAGATGCCCTAGATTACCGGCATAACGGGTGAGGAGTTTTGATTGCCGTATTCAGGGTCTGGCGTTCAGACGCCATAGATTGCGGGTGACTCCCGCGAGGACATTAGCACATGATCACGCTTTATGTACGCTTAGCACTTAACTGTGTACTGAGAGCCTGACAGGACACAGCACTTTTTCTCAGCGGCCCTGTGACGTAACAGGGTTCGCTTTCAACGCTAGACAGCGCCCTAGCGTGTTTTCTTTGCGACTCAGTTCTGTTTAGTGAGTTCGCACACATCGCCATATAGCGCTGCGGCTCTCCTTCTAGCGGCTCTGTGGAGTAACAGAGTTCGCACTTATTGCCACAGTGCGTTACGGCGTTTATGTTGGCGACTCTGCGGGATAACAGAGTTTGCTTCTTACGCCATTTTACTAGCAGCAGGCTCCGCCTGCACGGTGGACCCCGGGCTGCGAACGCACCTCTCCACATCTTATATTTGGTGCGTTCCGCAGACCCTAACATAATATTAGCGCCAGGGTCTGGCTAGTAAAATGGCGGATGAACAGCGTTTACAGCTGTACATCCAGCAGCTGGAGGGTAGGTTGGCGGCTCTTGAGCGCACAACCTCAGCTGTGGATGTTACCGCAGTCGCTGTTCAGGCTGCTAGCGTAGCTGCAGCCAGTTTGTCCTCTGCCACCTCTGTCCCTACATTGTCCCACCTCCCGCTTCCAGACAAGTTTGCTGGTGACAGCAAGCAATGTCGGGGATTCGTGAGTCAGTGCTCCATACACCTCGAGCTTCTGGCTGCACGTTTCCCCACGGATCGGGCACAAGTGGGCTTTGTGATAGCTCTTCTGTCGGGCAGAGCTTTGGAGTTGGCAACACCGCTGTGGGAGCGCGACGACCGTGTGGTGCGGAGTGCTTCTCATTTTCTGGAGGCTCTGAAAAAGGTTTTTCTAGGACCTCAGATCACCCACGATACGGCACTCAAACTGCTGGCAAGTACCCAGGGTTCGGCTTTGGTCAGCCAGTTTGCTGTCCAATTTCGGACTCTGGCCTCGGAATTAGAGTGGCCAGATAAAGTCCTCATTCCCGTGTTCTGGAGAGGACTGGCGGGTCATGTGAAAGACGCCTTGGCTGCCAGAGAGATTCCTGCCACACTGGAGAAGCTTATCGCTATTTCCACCCGCGTCGACCTCCGTTTCCACGAGCGGAGGCTGGAACGTGCCCAGTGTAGGCAGAGGGTTCGGTTGGCTCCAACCTTCACCACCCCTCTGGAGTCGCCCGTTCAGGCGCCCGACCTTCAGGAGGTTGCTCCTGCAGGATCTAAATCTCGGTCACTCGTCCATCCCCGATTTGTTATATTTGCCAGCAGCAGGGACATTTTGCCAACCGATGTCCACAGCGGTTGAATAAACGGTCGCGCCCGGTAACCGTAGGAACAGGGTCACTGGACGCCATGAGTTTTGCCCCTAAAGTGCTCCTCAAGGGGATAATTACCCACGGTTCTACCACCCTACCCGTCAAGCTGTGTGTGGATTCTGGGGCAGAGGGGAATTTTATGTCATCCTCCTTTGTTTCTCGCCACACCATGCCTTTGGTGTTGCTGGCTGAACCAGTATCGGTACGGGTGTTGAACGGAGCAATTCTGCCCTCACAAATCACCCATCAGTCTGTCCCACTCACCTTGTCTATGTCTCCTTCCCATCAGGAGAATATATCATTTTTTATCCTCCCTGAGGGTATAGATGAGGTTTTGTTGGGATTACCCTGGCTCCGCCACCACTCTCCCCATATTGAGTGGTCTTCAGGGAGAATTCTGGGTTGGGTAATTTATGTAAAGGCAGATGCATTAGGGACAGCGTGCAGGTCAACACCACTGAGATACCCATAGACCTCTCTCCTCTTCCCAAGGTCTATTGGTCTTATGCCGACGTTTTCTCGAAGAAGGCTGCGGAGACTCTTATGCCTCATCGCCCCTATGACTGTCCTATCGACCTCTTGCCTGGAGCTGAGCCTCCTAGAGGAAGGGTTTATCCCCTCTCTCTTCCTGAGACAGAGGCCATGTCCCAATATATTCAGGAGAACTTGGCAAGGGGATTCATTAGGAAGTCGGTGTCACCAGCGGGAGCGGGGTTCTTCTTTGTGCAGAAGAAGAACGGAGAATTACGTCCGTGCATTGATTATAGGGGTCTCAACGCTATCACC
Organism: Oophaga sylvatica; assembly: GCA_033576555.1. Taxonomy (NCBI): domain Eukaryota; kingdom Metazoa; phylum Chordata; class Amphibia; order Anura; family Dendrobatidae; genus Oophaga; species Oophaga sylvatica. Next base: position 30,538 of record JARQOD010004288.1, on the reverse strand, counting down.
GTGAAAAATAAATATCCTTTGCCGCTAATCTCTGAGCTCTTTGACAGGCATCGGGGAGCAAGGGTATTTACTAAGTTAGACCTGCGGGGTGCATATAACCTGATTCACATCCGTGAGGGGGACGAATGGAAGATGGCATTTAACACCAGGGATGGGCATTATGAATATCTGGTAATGCCCTTTGGGCTCTGTAACGCCCCAGCTGTCTTCCAAGACTTTGTGAATGACATCTTCCGGGATATGTTGACCACCTCGGTGGTAGTCTATCTGGATGACATTCTCATCTTTTCTCCAGATATGGCCTCCCACCGGAGAGATGTCTGCAAGGTCTTCGACCTCTTGCAGAGCAAATTCCCTATATGCGAAGTTAGAGAAGTGCATGTTTGAGCAGGAGTCTCTACCTTTCCTGGGCTATATCATCTCCACCCAGGGATTGGCTATGGATCCTACCAAACTACAGGCTGTGATGGATTGGCAAGAACCCCACTCCCTTAAGGCGGTGCAGCGCTTTATGGGGTTCATTAACTACTATCGCCAATTCATTCCCCACTTCTCTACTTTGGTAGCTCCCTTGGTAGCCCTCACCAAGAAGGGAGCTAATCCCAAGTTGTGGTCAGAGGAGGTCACAAAGGCGTTCTCTTCCATCAAGTCGCATTTCGCCAGTGCTCCCATCTTACATCGCCCCGATGTCGATAAACCGTTTATCTTAGAGGTGGATGCCTCTTCTGTTGGTGCTGGAGCAGTCCTCTTTCAAAAGGATGCCCAGGGTCGGAAGCATCCCTGCTTCTTCTTTTCCAAGACCTTTACACCAGCAGAGAGGAATTATTCCATCGGGGACAGGGAGTTATTGGCTATGAAGTTGGCCTTCTCTGAGTGGAGACATCTTCTGGAGGGGGCTCGCTTCCCCTTCCAAGTATTCACGGACCACAAGAACTTGGTGTATTTGCAGACAGCCCAGCGACTAAATTCCCGTCAGGCCAGATGGTCCTTGTTTTTCTCCTGGTTCCATTTCACCCTCCATTTCCTCTCTGGTGAGAAGAACATTCGCGCAGACGCTCTATCCCGCTCTGTGGTGTCCTCTGAGGAGGTGGAGGAGGAGCCTCGGCTTATTGTTCCCACAGAAAGCCTAAGAACGGTGGCTCCGGTTTCGCTTGAGTCTGTGCCTCCGGGCAAGACTTTTGTGCCCATCAATTTGATACCGGAAGTACTCTCTTGGGCACATTCGTCCAGGGTGGGTGGACATTTTGGGACAAAAAGGACTTCTGAGCTGCTGGCGAGAACATACTGGTGGCCGCAGATGGCCCGTGACGTCAGGGAATACGTTCAGGCGTGCGTCTCCTGCGCCAAGAATAAGTCCCCTCGACAACGGCCAGCTGGGTTACTTTTCCCTTTACCGGTGGCAGACAGGCCTTGGGAGATGGTCGGGATGGATTTTGTGGTGGGCTTACCCAAGTCTCGGGGCTGCACCATCATCTGGGTGATAACCGACCACTTCTCCAAAATGGTGCACTTAGTGCCGTTACCACGGTTACCGTCTGCACGGGCCTTGGCAGCATTATTCATTAGGCATATTTTCCGCCTTCACAGTATGCCAGACAAAATTGTCAGTGATCGAGGTCCCCAGTTTGCGTCTCGGTTCTGGAGAGAGCTGTGTCGTTTACTCAGCATTGAGTTGAATCTCTCCTCTGCATACCATCCCGAGACGAATGGGTTGGTAGAGAGGGCCAACCAGACCTTGGTCACATACTTGCGACATTTTGTCTCTGCCAGGCAGGATGACTGGGCATCCTTGCTACCGTGGGCTGAGTTCGCTCTAAATAATGCTGTGGCTGACTCCACCGGACAGACCCCATTCCTCCTGAACTACGGTCAGCATCCGCGGGTACCAGTGCCCATGCCCGTATCTTCCGCCGATTCCAGGGTGGCAGACTGGGCTGTGGAGGCACGGGACATTTGGGACCGCACACAGGATGCCATTCAGGCCTCCAAAGAGAGGATAAGGTCTTCGGCCGAAGCCATCGGCGCCCCGCTCCTACATTTGCTCCGGGTGACCTAGTGTGGCTTTCTGCCCGAAACATCAGGCTACGTGTAGAGTCCACCAAGTTGGCACCTCGCTTTTTGGGCCTCTTTAAAGTTCTTGAGCAGGTGAACCCGGTGGTTTACCGCCTAGCCCTTCCGCCTCGCCTTGGTATCACTGACACCTTTCACTTGTCCCTCTTGAAACCCGTGGCCATTTCCCGGTTTTCCGAGTCATCTGCCGGGACGTCGGGTTCATCTACCGACGATCATGAGGTGAACGCCATTGTTGGGTACAAGGTGGTACGAGGCAAAAAATTTTATTTGGTGGATTGGAGGGGTTATGGGCCTGAGGATAGGTCTTGGGAGCCTGCCGAGCATGTTCACTGCTCCGCAGCTCATCGCTGCCTTTGAACGCAGCGAGGCCCAGAGAAGGGGGGGTAATGTTAGGGTTCGAGTTCCCGCTGCTGCACAAGGGGAGTCTCGAACCAGTCCCGCTGCGGTCTCCCATTCATCTCCGGCCGCAGTGGAGCCTACTCAGCAGAGACGTCGGTCCAAGCGTCTTGCCCACTCCACTACTGTGCAGTGACTTGCTGCTGCCTTTCCTGGATCTGCTATTATAGCCAGTGTTGGAGCAGACGTCTTTGGGACAAAGTCCTGCGTTTTCCCTTCTGAGCATGCCCAGAGTGAGATCTCTCATTGGAGATCAGGGGTCACATGCTCGGGTACTGCAGCGGCTCCTATTGGTCTGCCAGGAAGGTCCTGCGATTACTGATGTTCGGGAACAAGTTTCATTGGTCCTGGTTTCTGGCAGGTCCTGTAGCTGTTGCTATAAAAGGGTAGCATGGCTGGGCCGCCATGCGCTAATATCAACCATTGTATGCTATGCGCCAGTGTGGTCATGTGTGTGTGTGGTTAGGGAACCGGCTGAAGTAAGCCACTAGAATACCGACTTAATCGGTGAGGAGTTTGGTGTGCTAGCTGGTCAGGGTCGGCGTCCTAGATGCCCTAGATTACCGGCATAACGGGTGAGGAGTTTTGATTGCCGTATTCAGGGTCTGGCGTTCAGACGCCATAGATTGCGGGTGACTCCCGCGAGGACATTAGCACATGATCACGCTTTATGTACGCTTAGCACTTAACTGTGTACCTGAGAGCCTGACAGGACACAGCACTTTTTCTCAGCGGCCCTGTGACGTAACAGGGTTCGCTTTCAACGCTAGACAGCGCCCTAGCGTGTTTTCTTTGCGACTCAGTTCTGTTTAGTGAGTTCGCACACATCGCCATATAGCGCTGCGGCTCTCCTTCTAGCGGCTCTGTGGAGTAACAGAGTTCGCACTTATTGCCACAGCGCGTTACGGCGTTTATGTTGGCGACTCTGCGGGATAACAGAGTTTGCTTCTTACGCCATTTTACTAGCAGCAGGCTCCGCCTGCACGGTGGACCCCGGGCTGCGAACGCACCTCTCCACATCTTATATTTGGTGCGTTCCGCAGACCCTAACAGGATCAAAGTGTCTTTTTGGCGTACAGAGGATCTCATTTCTGGGATTCATTTTGTCCCCATCTGTTATTGAAATGGACCCGGTCAAGGTTCAGGCCATCTGTGATTGGGTCCAACCTACTTCATTAAAGGCTTTTCACAGATTCTTGGGTTTTGCCAATTTTTATCGTAAATTTATTGGTAATTTCTCTGTTGTTGTTAAACCATTGACTGATTTGATCAAAAAGGGTTCTGATGTGGTGAATTGGCCTCCTGTGGCAGTCTCTGCGTTTCAGGAACTTAAGCAGAGATTCACTTCTGCTCCTGTTCTACGGCAGCCTGATGTTTCTCTGCCATTTCAAGTGGAGGTTGATGCCTCTGAAATTGGGGCAGGTGCCGTTTTGTCCCAAAGAGATCCAGAGACCTCTAAAAGTAACCCTTGTGCCTTTTTCTCTCGAAAATTTTCTCCAACTGAACGTAATTATGACGTGGGTAATCGGGAGTTATTGGCCATGAAGTGGGCTTTTGAAGAGTGGAGACATTGGCTGGAGGGAGCCAAACATCAGGTGGTGGTCCTCACGGACCATAAGAATCTGGTTTATCTGGAATCAGAAAAGCGACTTAAACCTAGACAGGCCAGGTGGGCCTTGTTTTTCACACGTGTGGTTTCCTTTCTTCCTGGCACTAAGAATGTTAAGGCGGATGCCCTCTCGAGGAGTTTCCTTGCGGACTCTCCTGAGTTATCTGATCCTGCTGTTATTTTGAAAGAGGGTGTAGTTCTTTCCACCATCTCGCCCAATTTGAGACTGGCTCTGGAAGGGTGTCAGGAGGATAAACCCGAGCGCTGCCCTATTGGAAAATTGTTTGTCCCAGACTGGTGGAAAAAGAGTGTTATGTCTGAGATTCATTGTTCCGCGTTGGCCGGTCATCCCGGAATTTTTGGTACCAGAGACTTGGTTAGTCGGTCCTTTTGGTGGCCTACTTTGTCTCGTGACGTCAGGGAATTTGTGCAGTCCTGCGGGACTTGCTCTCGCTCCAAGCCTTGCTCTCGCTCTAGTGGTTTGTTGATGCCATTGCCTGCGCCCAAGAGACCATGGACCCATATCTGGCGAGAACATACTGGTGGCCGCAGATGGCCCGTGACGTCAGGGAATACGTTCAGGCGTGCGTCTCCTGCGCCAAGAATAAGTCCCTCGACAACGGCCAGCTGGGTTACTTTTCCCTTTACCGGTGGCAGACAGGCCTTGGGAGATGGTCGGGATGGATTTTGTGGTGGCTTACCCAAGTCTCGGGGCTGCACCATCATCTGGGTGATAACCGACCACTTCTCCAAAATGGTGCACTTAGTGCCGTTACCACGGTTACCGTCTGCACGGGCCTCGGCAGCATTATTCATTAGGCATATTTTCCGCCTTCACGGTATGCCAGACAAAATTGTCAGTGATCGAGGTCCCCAGTTTGCGTCTCGGTTCTGGAGAGAGCTGTGTCGTTTACTCAGCATTGAGTTGAATCTCTCCTCTGCATACCATCCCGAGACGAATGGGTTGGTAGAGAGGGCCAACCAGACCTTGGTCACATACTTGCGACATTTTGTCTCTGCCAGGCAGGATGATTGGGCATCCTTGCTACCGTGGGCTGAGTTCGCTCTAAATAATGCTGTGGCTGACTCCACCGGACAGACCCCATTCCTCCTGAACTACGGTCAGCATCCGCGGGTACCAGTGCCCATGCCCGTATCTTCCGCCGATTCCAGGGTGGCAGACTGGGCTGTGGAGGCACGGGACATTTGGGACCGCACACAGGATGCCATTCAGGCCTCCAAAGAGAGGATGAGGTCTTCGGCCGATGCCCATCGGCGCCCCGCTCCTACATTTGCTCCGGGTGACCTAGTGTGGCTTTCTGCCCGAAACATCAGGCTACGTGTAGAGTACACCAAGTTGGCACCTCGCTTTTTGGGCCCCTTTAAAGTTCTTGAGCAGGTGAACCCGGTGGTTTACCGCCTAGCCCTTCCGCCTCGCCTTGGTATCACTGACACCTTTCACGTGTCCCTCCTGAAACCCGTGGCCATTTCCCGGTTTTCCGAGTCATCTGCCGGGACGTCGGGTTCATCTACCGACGATCATGAGGTGAACGCCATTGTTGGGTACAAGGTGGTACGAGGCAAAAAATTTTATTTGGTGGATTGGAGGGGTTATGGGCCTGAGGATAGGTCTTGGAGCCTGCCGAGCATGTTCACGCTCCGCAGCTCATCGCTGCCTTTGAACGCAGCGAGGCCCAGAGAAGGGGGGCCCTAGGAGGGGGGGTAATGTTAGGGTTCGAGTTCCCGCTGCTGCACAAGGGGAGTCTCGAACCAGTCCCGCTGCGGTCTCCCATTCATCTCCGGCCACAGTGGGGCCTACTCAACAGAGACGTCGGTCCAAGCGTCTTGCCCACTCCACTACTGTGCAGTGACTTGCTGCTGCCTTTCCTGGATCTGCTATTATAGCCAGTGTTGGAGCAGACGTCTTTGGGACAAAGTCCTGCGTTTTCCCTTCTGAGCATGCCCAGAGTGAGATTTCTCATTGGAGATCAGGGGTCACATGCTCGGGTACTGCAGCGGCTCCTATTGGTCTGCCAGGAAGGCCCTGCGATTACTGATGTTCGGGAACAAGTTTCATTGGTCCTGGTTTCTGGCAGGTCCTGTAGCTGTTGCTATAAAAGGGTAGCATGGCTGGGCCGCCATGCGCTAATATCAACCATTGTATGCTATGCACCAGTGTGGTCATGTGTGTGTGTGGTTAGGGACCCGGCTGAAATAAGCCACTAGAATACCGACTTAATCGGTGAGGAGTTTGGTGTGCTAGTGTAATGTATGTAGTACAGTTCATATAGCGTCTTGTGCTTGGGTGCGATGAAAATACATGAGACACAGGTTTGATATAGAAGGTCTTGTATTACTTCATACAAGTGGCAAAAATAGTCACACAGTTTGCAGATACAGAAGCAGGAGACACAGCAGGCCAGAGTAACTTAAGCTCAGCAATCACTCTCCACAACAGGTTCAGGATCTTCTTCTCTGTTACCGTAAGTCCATGCAAACGTGGATCTTTCAAAGAGCAGGGTTCCAGAGTCCACAAGTGTTCAGAGTTCCTCAGTAGGAATAGCTGGAGTACATAGTCCAAGGCTTCCAGGAGTCAGGTCACAGGTTCACTGCAGACTAGATTCTGAAGCACTGATTGCTCAGCTGTGGCTGCTTAAGAAGCAAGAGGGAGAGAATCAGGGCAGGAACATGAAAGCTGAAAACTCCATATTGACTGAGGGCAAGATAGCTGCAGCAAGACAGAAAGCAAAATGGCTGACGGAAAACTGAGTTTCAAGAACATGTACAAAGAACCTTACATTACTCCCCCCTTAGGGACAACCTCCGGATGGCCTCAGACCAGGCTTGTCTGGGTACCTCTGATGAAACTGGCGGAGCAAACGAGGAGCATTAACGTTATTGACTGGTTCCCATGAGTTGTCCTCCACTGGGTAGCCCTGCCATTTAATCAAATATTGTAACTGATTTCTGTATAACCTGGAATCTAGAATTCTTTCCACCACAAATTCTTCCTGACCATCGACTAGCACTGGGTCAGGGCAAGGAGAAGAACGTCCAGGAAACGTATTGGGTGTTGCAGCCTTTAGTAGGGATACATGAAAGACAGGGTGGATTCTCATTGTTCTAGGCAATTGAAGACGACAAGCAACGGCACTTATAATCTTATTGATCTTATAAGGTTCAATGTACTTATGTCCCAACTTAGACGATGGAATCCTTAACTTAAGATTTCTGGTTGACAGCCAGACCAGGTCTCCTACCTTGAAAGCTGGTGCAGGTTTACGAAATTTATCTGCTGCTTTCTTGTACCTTTCCTGAGCCAATTCCAGATTCTCCTTTAGAAGATCCATATTCTTCTGTAAAGACGTGATTCTTTCGGCCACTGCTGGTAAAGGCGTTTCTATGGGAAATCGTGGAAGAATGTTAGGATGATAACCTAGATTGGAGTAAAAAGGAGACTGCTTAGTGGAGGCGCTCTGAGAGTTGTTATAAGAGAACTCAGCCAATGGAAGTAGATCCACCCAATCATCCTGTAGGTGGCAGATAAAGCAGCGGAGATACTGCTCCAGAGTTTGATTGGTTCGTTCGGTCTGTCCATTAGTCTGGGATGAAAAGCAGAAGAAAGGTTTACTTTAATGTCCAATGCTGCACATTTTGATATAGGAAAGATGTGTATCTTCGTACCGTGTTAGCCAGTAGATAGAAAAATATTTAGACTTGAGAGTCCTCAGTGGTTGATACCTTTTAATGGCTAACTGAAAAGATGGTAACAAATTGCAAGCTTTCGAGACTACTCAGGTCTCTTTATCAGGCATAGACTAATACAACATCTGAAGAATCACATATTTATACACAAAATAGCACAGAAAAAATGCAATAGGTAGGACAAGTGACATGAAGCAGAACTGTCATTATGGCAGAGGGATTAACATAAATATGACTAGTTCATAGATAAGGAGTGAAGGTTTTATTACCCTCTGATTGGGGTCTGGTATTGTGTTGTGATGACCCTAAAAGGTCAGGGAGGCAGATTCCTTAATTGTTGTAGAACGACATAAAACTCTTGGATATATTCATCCCAGCACTAAGAGTGTCAAAGGTCATCATAAGTTTATATTCCCAGACTTTTCTATCCTTCTCAGATTTGAAGTTAGATTTTAATACAAGTAATTCCATATCTGTCATGCTATGACCGGGCATACAAAAGTGTTTGGCCACAGGTAAATCCATTCTTTTTTCTCTTATCGTGTGGCGATGAGAATTCATCCTTGTTCTCAGTTTTTGCCCGGTCTCCCCCACATACAGACCCCCAGTTGGACATTTAGTACATATAATTAGGTACACCACATTAGATGTGATGCAGCTGAAAGTACCTGGTATCTTGTAGTCCTGATGGGAGTTGGGGATCTTTATCCTGTCCGTGGTCATTATAGATGTACAGGTCTTGCATTTCTTTTGTCTGCAAGGAAAGGTTCCTGCAGCTGTTGGGGAGGACAGGGAGCTTCTGACAATGATGCTTCTTAGATTTGGGGGCTGCCTAAAACATAGTAGTGGGGGGTCTGGAAATATGGATTGTAATCAGGCATCTTTTTGTAGTAAAGGTTGTAGTTTCCGTGCAGCTCCCCTTAGCATCTCCAGACTTGGATTGTAGGTGACCACTAGAGGCACCCGGTTATTTTCTTCTTTAGCTTTGTAATGTAGCAGGTGATTCCTTGATATTCTGGTGGCTCTTTAATTTGGTTTTCAATTGTTCTTGGATGGTAGCCCTGGTTCAAAAAAGTCTTTCTGAGGCGACCAAGGTGTTCATCTCTATCCATGGGGTTGGAACATATACGGTTGTATCTGATGGCTTGGCTGTAGACAATAGAGTTTTTTATGTGTTTAGGATGGAAACTGTCCCATTTAAGATATGTTGGACGGTCGATTGGCTTCTGATACAGGGATGTCTCTATTTCATTGTTCTTTAGCTTAATGGTGGTGTCTAAAAAGTTAATTTCAGTGCTGGAGTAGTTAAGTGTTAAGTTGATGGTGGGATGAAATTGATTGAACTGTTCATGGAACGTCTTTAGCTGTTGTTCAGACTCCGTCCAGATGATTAAAATGTCATCAATGTAGCGGTAGTAGGCCCGAGGCCTGATGGGGCAGGAGGACAAAAATTCGCTTTCAAGCTTGGCCATGAAAAGATTTGCATACTGTGGAGCCATTTTACTTCCCATAGCTGTGCCAGTCTCCTGAAGATAGATCTTGTTGTCAAATTCGAAGTAATTGTGGGTGAGGATGAATTTTGTGAGTTTCACCACAGAATCAGCATCATTCCCGGTGTTTCCCATGAAGACTTTGCAGGCATTTAATCCATCCTGGTGTGGGATATTAGAGTACAAAGATTCCACATCCATGGTGGCCAGGATGGTTCCTTCTGGTAGAGAACCTATTGCTGCTAGTTTATTCAGTAGGTCAGTTGTGTCCTGAATGTAGCTGGGTGTATCCTTTACCAGGGGTTTAAGAACACCCTCTACCCATCCAGATACTTGCTCAGTAAGGGTGTCCACACATGAAATAATCGGCCTCCCTGGATTTCCGGCTTTGTGGATTTTGGGAAGCATGTAGAATGTCCCTGTTCTTGGACTTTCTGGTATCAGGTCATCAGCTCTTATGGATTTGTCAGACAGACAAGATACCAACTTGCTTAGTTCCTTGTAATAGTCCTGTGTAGGGTCCGACTCCAGTTTTCTGTAGTAGCGTGTGTCCGTAAGTTGTCTGTTTGCTTCCTTCATATAGTCTGATGTGTTCATCATGACTATTGCACCTCCCTTGTCAGCAGGTTTAATGATGATTTCTTTGTTGGTTTTCAGAGACTGTATGGCCTTTCTCTCCTGGGCACTGATGTTGGAGGCTTGTCTCTTGTTGGTGGCTATGATGGTGGATTTTATCAAATGTCTGAATGAGTCTATATATTTATCCAAATGAGGGTTACGTCCAGGTGGAGGTGTCCAGTCTGACCTCTTCTTGGTTATTGGGATCCCTCTTCCTTCAGTCCGAGTGTTTTCTGAATCTTCTGTATCATTGAAGTATTCCCTCAGGCGCAGTCTCCTGAAAAAATGTTCCATATCACTGCAGAGTTCGGTTTTATCCAGGGCCTTAGTGGGACAAAATGAGAGTCCTCTAGAAAGCACGGCAAGCTCCACTTTGCTGGGTTTGTAATCTGAGAGATTGATGACACAGTTAGATGCTTTTGTGTCTGGAATGGAGTGGTTGTCAGAGTTGTCAGGTTTTGGTTTTGTTTTGTATCTGTTTGTATAGAGTCCGGAATGGAGGCGCAATCTGTGTAGTTTCTTTTCCTTGTTTTGAATCAGAAAGGTCCGTAGTTTGTTGTAGTATTGTTGTAATTTTTGCTCTGTGCTTTCTGTAAGTGTTTTCCTCAGAGTTTCCAATTGTCCTTGGACTTTACTCCTTATGCTGTAGCAGACATGCAAAAGATGGTTCCTTAGTCTTTCAGAAGTCCTGTGACAAAGGTTTTGTGCATAATGGGTATTGTAGGTGTGAAGAATTGGGTTTGTAATCCAGAGTCCTTTGGGAATTAGATTCTCCTTTTTGCATTTAGATAAGAAAAAAATGTCGCTGTCCATTTGTGCACGTTTCTTCAGAAGTGGTTTCAGTTCCATAAAGATGCGGTACATTCTGGTATCCTCCATTTTGATATAGGAAAGATGTGTATCTTCGTACCGTGTTAGCCAGTAGATAGAAAAATATTTAGACTTGAGAGTCCTCAGTGGTTGATACCTTTTAATGGCTAACTGAAAAGATGGTAACAAATTGCAAGCTTTCGAGACTACTCAGGTCTCTTCATCAGGCATAGACTAATACAACATCTGAAGAATCACATATTTATACACAAAATAGCACAGAAAAAATGCAATAGGTAGGACAAGTGACATGAAGCAGAACTGTCATTATGGCAGAGGGATTAACATAAATATGACTAGTTCATAGATAAGGAGTGAAGGTTTTATTACCCTCTGATTGGGGTCTGGTATTGTGTTGTGATGACCCTAAAAGGTCAGAGAGGCTGATGACCTGATACCAGAAAGTCCAAGAACAGGGACATTCTACATGCTTCCCAAAATCCACAAAGCCGGAAATCCAGGGAGGCCGATTATTTCATGTGTGGACACCCTTACTGAGCAAGTATCTGGATGGGTAGAGGGTGTTCTTAAACCCCTGGTAAAGGATACACCCAGCTACATTCAGGACACAACTGACCTACTGAATAAACTAGCAGCAATAGGTTCTCTACCAGAAGGAACCATCCTGGCCACCATGGATGTGGAATCTTTGTACTCTAATATCCCACACCAGGATGGATTAAATGCCTGCAAAGTCTTCATGGGAAACACCGGGAATGATGCTGATTCTGTGGTGAAACTCACAAAATTCATCCTCACCCACAATTACTTCGAATTTGACAACAAGATCTATCTTCAGGAGACTGGCACAGCTATGGGAAGTAAAATGGCTCCACAGTATGCAAATCTTTTCATGGCCAAGCTTGAAAGCAAATTTTTGTCCTCCTGCCCCATCAGGCCTCGGGCCTACTACCGCTACATTGATGACATTTTAATCATCTGGACGGAGTCTGAACAACAGCTAAAGACGTTCCATGAACAGTTCAATCAATTTCATCCCACCATCAACTTAACACTTAACTACTCCAGCACTGAAATTAACTTTTTAGACACCACCATTAAGCTAAAGAACAATGAAATAGAGACATCCCTGTATCAGAAGCCAATCGACCGTCCAACATATCTTAAATGGGACAGTTTCCATCCTAAACACATAAAAAACTCTATTGTCTACAGCCAAGCCATCAGATACAACCGTATATGTTCCAACCCCATGGATAGAGATGAACACCTTGGTCGCCTCAGAAAGACTTTTTTGAACCAGGGCTACCATCCAAGAACAATTGAAAACCAAATTACAAGAGCCACCAGAATATCAAGGAATCACCTGCTACATTACAAAGCTAAAGAAGAAAATAACCGGGTGCCTCTAGTGGTCACCTACAATCCAAGTCTGGAGATGCTAAGGGGAGCTGCACGGAAACTACAACCTTTACTACAAAAAGATGCCCGATTACAATCCATATTTCCAACCCCCCACTACTATGTTTTAGGCAGCCCCCAAATCTAAGAAGCATCATTGTCAGAAGCTCCCTGTCCTCCCCAACAGCTGCAGGAACCTTTCCTTGCAGACAAAAGAAATGCAAGACCTGTACATCTATAATGACCACGGACAGGATAAAGATCCCCAACTCCCATCAGGACTACAAGATACCAGGTACTTTCAGCTTCATCACATCTAATGTGGTGTACCTAATTATATGTACTAAATGTCCAACTGGGGGTCTGTATGTGGGGGAGACCGGGCAAAAACTGAGAACAAGGATGAATTCTCATCGCCACACGATAAGAGAAAAAAGAATGGATTTACCTGTGGCCAAACACTTTTGTATGCCCGGTCATAGCATGACAGATATGGAATTACTTGTATTAAAATCTAACTTCAAATCTGAGAAGGATAGAAAAGTCTGGGAATATAAACTTATGATGACCTTTGACACTCTTAGTGCTGGGATGAATATATCCCAGAGTTTTATGTCGTTCTACAACAATTAAGGAATCTGCCTCCCTGACCTTTTAGGGTCATCACAACACAATACCAGACCCCAATCAGAGGGTAATAAAACCTTCACTCCTTATCTATGAACTAGTCATATTTATGTTAATCCCTCTGCCATAATGACAGTTCTGCTTCATGTCACTTGTCCTACCTATTGCATTTTTTCTGTGCTATTTTGTGTATAAATATGTGATTCTTCAGATGTTGTATTAGTCTATGCCTGATGAAGATACCTGAGTAGTCTCGAAAGCTTGCAATTTGTTACCATCTTTTCAGTTAGCCATTAAAAGGTATCAACCACTGAGGACTCTCAAGTCTAAATATTTTTCAATGCTGCACAGAAATTTTGCCAAAACCTTGAAGTGAATTGCACCCCTCGATCCGAAATAACCTCATCCGGTACTCCATGTAAGCGAAACACATCTTTAATCATCAAATCTGATGTCTGTTTTGCAGTGGGTAAGCCGACACAAGGAATAAAATGAGCTGCCTTTGTTAAACGATCAACCACCACTAGAATGGTGTTTTTCCCTTGAGAGGTTGGTAACTCCACAATGAAGTCCATAGAAATGGATCCCCACGGGCGGGACGGGGTGGGAAGAGGTTGTAACAGACCAGTTGGTGAGGAGCGAGGTGTTTTGCATCTTGCACAGACTTCACATGAAGTGACATAGTTTAAAACATCCTTCCTGCAAGTGGGCCACCAAAAGAAACGAGAAAGAAATTCCTGTGTCTTTAGAATTCCTCTATGCCCAGCTATCTTGGAATCGTGAATGAGTTGCAATACTCTCAATCTGACTGTTTCAGGAATATACAGACGTTGTCCCAGAATCCACACACCATTCTTAAAGACAAGACTTACGTCCCTTGGGGGTTGTGCCAACAAGGAATCCGCATGGTATGCTTCCTTGATGTCCTTAAGTAGGTCTTGATTATGAATCACTCCCAGGAATCTAGAGTCAGGAAGAATAGTCTTAGGAGGAGCAAGTGGACGGGAATCTGCTGAATGAATCCTAGAGAGTGCATCAGCCTTTCCATTTCGCGATCCTGGTCTATAAGAAATGACAAAATTAAATTGGTTTAAGAAAAGATTCCAGCGAGCCTGGCGAGGAGTCAGGCACTTAGCCGACCTGATAAATTCAAGGTTACGATGGTCTGTCAGGACGACTATTTGCTGTGCAGCTCCCTGAAGAAGGTGTCTCCATTCTTTGAAGGCGGCAATAATGGCCAACAACTCTCTATTGCCCACATCGTAGTTCCTCTCAGCCGAAGACAACTGCTGGGAAAAGAAGGCACAGGGATGCAAGACATTCTTCTCACCTGTTCTCTGAGAGAGTATAGCTCCAACGACACAGTCTGAAGCATCCACCTCTATTATGAAGGCAAGTTCGGGGTTGGGATGTACCAAGATAGGTGCGGTGGTAAATTTATCTTTTAGACGAGAAAATGCTTCCTGGGCTTGGGGAGTCCAGGAGAACCTAGACTCTTTCCGGGTAAGTTGGGTGATAGGTGACACTACCTCAGAGAAATTCCTAATGAAACGTCTATAGAAATTGGCAAACCCGATGAAGCGCTGCACCTCCTTCACATTTCTAGGACTTGGCCAATCCTTGATGGCTTGGATCTTACTTCCATCCATACTAATTCCTTGTGTAGACAGTACATACCCCAGAAATTGAATTTCGGTCCTATGGAATTCACACTTTTCAAGTTTGATGTAAAGATGGTTTTGTCTTAGACGTTCCAAGACCATTCTCACATGTCCATGATGTTCCTCTGTGGAGTTAGAAAAAATTAGAATATCATCCAAATAAATCACCACGAATGTATCTAGGAGATCCCTGAAGATGTCATTCACCAAGTGTTGGAAAGTTGCTGGGGCGGTACTCAGACCAAAAGGCATAACTAGATATTCAAAGTGTCCATAGCGTGACCTGAATGCAGTCTTCCATTCATCCCCAGGTCTAATACGGACCAAGTTATAGGCCCCACGGAGATCCAATTTAGAGAAAATTTTGGCATGCCGCACTCTCTCCAATAACTCAGGGATTAAAGGCAATGGATAACGGTTTCTAATAGTAACCTTATTGAGTTCCCTATAGTCTATGCAGGGTCTCAGAGATCCATCTTTCTTCTTCACAAAGAAGATGGGTGCACCTGCAGGAGATGAAGAGGGGCGTATGAAGCCCTTGGCTAGATTTTCGTCTATGTAATCCTTTAAAGCCTTTAGCTCAGGCCCCGCCAGGGGGTAGATCTTACCAAAAGGTATCTCTGCTCCAGGCAATAATTCAATTGGACAATCATATGGACGGTGAGGGGGAAGCTGGTCAGCGTTCTTCTTGTCACATAAATCCACATAGTCCTGGTATACAGCTGGTAGTTCAGGGACTGACATGGTTCCTTTAGGAACAGAGCAAGCTGAAACTTCTGAACTCATCTGTTTCTCTGGAAAGTGTAATTCCTTGGTCTCCCAGTTAATGGTAGGGTTCTGAGCCTGCAGCCATGGTAGCCCTAGAATAATGGGAAAGTGGGGAGAAGAGATAAGCATAAAGGACAGTTTCTCTTGATGATCTTTACCCATAAGGACCCTTAAAGGCTCCGTTTCCTGATCCACTGGTCCAGAGGTCAGCAGGGAGCCATCCACAGTTTCCATCTGTACTGGAGTAGCCTTCTTCACTGAACGTATCCCCTGTTTCAGAGCAAAGGAGACATCCATAAAATTTCCACTTGCCCTGAGTCGATCATAGCAGAGCTAGACACCCAGACTGAGTTAACCCAGAGTTTGATGGAAAGGAAGCAATGAGAATTGTTTTTCCTACAACTCAGCTGGGACACCGCTGAGGAAACTTGAAAAATTGCAGCGTTTACACAGTCATCGTCCTCAGAAGTAACGGAGTTTAAGTCCGAGAAATCAAGATCTGTTGCTGCAGATCTCTCTGGAGCCTGAGGCTCGGACCTGACAGATCTCCTCTCGCAACACTCACAGTGAATGAGTGCTGCAGTAGTCTTACGAGAACGGCTGGGGCAGTTTATAATGAAGTGCCCTGACTTACCACAATAGAAACATAGATTTTCCTTAAAACGATGTTCCTTGCGTGCATCACTAACCCGTCTTTGTAAAGAGTCTACCTGCATGGGTTCAGGTTCAGGTTCCCGTGTGATCCTACTCAAAGGTTCCTTAGCTGGGGAGGAAGGTAGGAAAAGGTTAGTGCGATTGCTTTCGAACCATCTCTCTTGCCTTGCGTTCAGTCAGGCGAGCATCAATACGGATGCAGTAGTTAATAAAGTCACCTAACGCAGTGGGAGGGTCGGCACGAGCAAGTTCATCCTTAATTAGTGGAGACAACCCTTTCGAAAAATAGATTTTTTGGCGGAACTGTCCCAGGTGGTATCAAGGGTCCATCTCCTGAAATCCAAGGATATTCAGCTACCGAGTGCTTACCTTGGCGCAAAGTTAACATGGCTGCTTCAGCTGTTGCACCTCGATTGGGGTCATCAAACACCTGCCCCATGGCTGAAATGAAAGCATCAAGATGATCCAAACATTCATCCTCAGTCTCAATCAGAGGGTTTGCCCACATCAAAGCTTTGTGGGTAAGTAACATAATTATAGTAAGCACTTTAGATCGTTCAGTGGGAAATTGTGAAGCATGTGCAGAAAAAAACAGATTGCATTGGTTAATAAATCCCCTGAATTTTTCACGTTCACCGCCAAAACGAAAAGGGGGCAACTTGGGAATCCCAGAACTTGGGGCTACGGCAGGAGCCTGGACTCGCTCCTCTAGAACCTCAATCCTGGCTCGCAAATCCTGGGCAGTCTGTCCAAACACTTGCAAATTGTGATTAGTGAGGTCCTGTAGGTTTGTAAAACGGGTTTTTATAGTCTGTAAATCTGCAAGGATATTATCAGTCACTCCGCAAAGTTCCTTTATGCGGGCCTCCATTTTCCAGATCTTTTAAGACAGGAGTACTGGAAGGAGAGGAGAAAAGAAAAAAAAAAAAACAATAATGTTTACCTGTGGTAACACTGCAAAGAGAAAAAAAAAATTAAGGGAACTGCTCACCTGGAATGGTTGTGAGAAGTCACAACCACTATCATCACAGAAAGTTCAACCGGACATCTGATATCCACAGTTACAGCAGACACAAAAGAGGGAAGAGAAAAAAAAAACAATAGTGTTTACCTGTGGTAACACTGCAGAAAAAAAAAACTTAAGGGAATTGCTCACCTGGAATGGTTGTGAGAAGTCACAACCACTGTCATCACAGAAAGTACAACTGGACGTCTGATATCCACAGTTACAGCAGACACAGCCTTCCCAGACCCAGCAGACACTAACGTTTTGGCTTCAGAATCTTGTAATGTATGTAGTACAGTTCATATAACGTCTTGTGCTTGGGTGCGATGAAAATACATGAGACACAGGTTTGATATAGAAGGTCTTGTATTACTTCATACAAGTGGCAAAAATAGTCACACAGTTTGCAGATACAGAAGCAGGAGACACAGCAGGCCAGAGTAACTTAAGCTCAGCAATCACTCTCCACAACAGGTTCAGGATCTTCTTCTCTGTTACCGTAAGTCCATGCAAACGTGGATCTTTCAAAGAGCAGGGTTCCAGAGTCCACAAGTGTTCAGAGTTCCTCAGTAGGAATAGCTGGAGTACATAGTCCAAGGCTTCCAGGAGTCAGGTCACAGGTTCACTGCAGGCTAGATTCTGAAGCACTGATTGCTCAGCTGTGGCTGCTTAAGAAGCAAGAGGGAGAGAATCAGGGCGGGAACATGAAAGCTGAAAACTCCATATTGACTGAGGGCAAGATAGCTGCAGCAAGACAGAAAGCAAAATGGCTGACGGAAAACTGAGTTTCAAGAACATGTACAAAGAACCTTACAGCTAGCTGGTCAGGGTCGGCGTCCTAGATGCCCTAGATTACCGGCATAACCGGTGAGGAGTTTTGATTGCCATATTCAGGGTCTGGCGTTCAGACGCCATAGATTGCGGGTGACTCCCGCGAGGACATTAGCACATGATCACGCTTTATGTACGCTTAGCACTTAACTGTGTACCTGAGAGCCTGACAGGACACAGCACTTTTTCTCAGCGGCCCTGTGACGTAACAGGGTTCGCTTTCAACGCTAGACAGCGCCCTAGCGTGTTTTCTTTGCGACTCAGTTGTGTTTAGTGAGTTCGCACACATCGCCATATAGCGCTGCGGTTCTCCTTCTAGCGGCTCTGTGGAGTAACAGAGTTCGCACTTATTGCCACAGCGCGTTACGGCGTTTATGTTGGCGACTCTGCGGGATAACAGAGTTTGCTTCTTACGCCATTTTACTAGCAGCAGGCTCCGCCTGCACGGTGGACCCCGGGCTGCGAACGCACCTCTCCACATCTTATATTTGGTGCGTTCCGCAGACCCTAACAGGATCAAAGTGTCTTTTTGGCGTACAGAGGATCTCATTTCTGGGATTCATTTTGTCCCATCTGTTATTGAAATGGACCCGGTCAAGGTTCAGGCCATCTGTGATTGGGTCCAACCTACTTCATTAAAGGCTCTTCACAGATTCTTGGGTTTTGCCAATTTTTATCGTAAATTTATTGGTAATTTCTCTGTTGTTGTTAAACCATTGACTGATTTGACCAAAAAGGGTTCTGATGTGGTGAATTGGCCTCCTGAGGCAGTCTCTGCGTTTCAGGAACTTAAGCAGAGATTCACTTCTGCTCCTGTTCTATGGCAGCCTGATGTTTCTCTGCCATTTCAAGTGGAGGTTGATGCCTCTGAAATTGGGGCAGGTGCCGTTTTGTCCCAAAGAGATCCAGAGACCTCTAAAAGTAACCCTTGTGCCTTTTTCTCTCGAAAATTTTCTCCAACTGAACGTAATTATGACGTGGGTAATCGGGAGTTATTGGCCATGAAGTGGGCTTTTGAAGAGTGGAGACATTGGCTGGAGGGAGCCAAACATCAGGTGGTGGTCCTCACGGACCATAAGAATCTGGTTTATCTGGAATCAGAAAAGCGACTTAAACCTAGACAGGCCAGGTGGGCCTTGTTTTTCACACGTGTGGTTTCCTTTCTTCCTGGCACTAAGAATGTTAAGGCGGATGCCCTCTCGAGGAGTTTCCTTGCGGACTCTCCTGAGTTATCTGATCCTGCTGTTATTTTGAAAGAGGGTGTGGTTCTTTCCGCCATCTCGCCCAATTTGAGACTGGCTCTGGAAGGGTGTCAGGAGGATAAACCCGAGCGCTGCCCTATTGGAAAATTGTTTGTCCCAGACTGGTGGAAAAAGAGTGTTATGTCTGAGATTCATTGTTCCGCGTTGGCCGGTCATCCCGGAATTTTTGGTACCAGAGACTTGGTTAGTCGGTCCTTTTGGTGGCCTACTTTGTCTCGTGACGTCAGGGAATTTGTGCAGTCCTGCGGGACTTGCTCTCGCTCCAAGCCTTGCTCTCGCTCTAGTGGTTTGTTGATGCCATTGCCTGCGCCCAAGAGACCATGGACCCATATCTCTATGGATTTCATTTCCGACCTCCCTGTTTCTCAGAGAATGACCGTTATCTGGGTGATTTGTGATAGGTTTTCCAAAATGATACATCTTGTGCCATTACCTAAGTTGCCTTCCTCCTCCTCTGAATTGGTGCCTTTGTTCCTTCAGCACGTGGTTCGGTTACACGGCATTCCTGAGAACATTGTGTCTGACAGAGGAGTCCAGTTTATTTCCAGATTTTGGAGGACTTTTTGTTCTAAACTTGGTGTTCAATAGTCTTTCTCCTCGACTTTTCATCCTCAGACCAATGGACAAACTGAGAGAACAAACCAGACATTGGAGACTTATCTGAGATGCTTTGTGTCTGCTGATCAAGATGACTGGGTCTCTTTTTTGCCTTTGGCTGAGTTTGCTCTTAATAATAGGGCTAGCTCTGCCACTTTGATGTCTCCATTTTTCTGCAATTTTGGGTTTCACCCTCAATTTTCTTCGGGACAGACGGAGGCTTCTGTCTGTCCAGGTGTTGACTCTGTTGTGGAGCGTATGCAGCAGATTTGGGACCAGGTAGTGGAGAGGTTGTCCCTCTCTCAGGAGAGGGCCCAGCGGTTTGCCAACCGGCATAGGACTGATGGTCCTCGGTTTGAAGTGGGGGACTTGGTCTGGTTGTCCTCAAGAAATATCTCTATGAAAGTTGCATCTCCTAAGTTTAAGCCTAGGTTCATTGGACCTTATAAGATCATGGAGATTCTTAATCCTGTTACCTTTCGTTTACTTCTTCCAGGGACATTTAAGATCCATAACGTGTTCCACAAGTCCTTATTGAAGAGCTTTGTCGAGCCAGTGGTTCCTATGGCTGCGCCTCCTGACCCTGTTTTGGTTGAGAGCAATCTGGAGTATGTGGTTGAGAAAATATTGGATTCTCGTTTTTCTAGACGGAAGCTCCAGTATTTGGTTAAGTGGAGAGGTTATGGTCAGGAGGACAATTCTTGGGTGTTTGCTTCGGACATCCATGCTAGGAGACTGATCCGTGCGTATCACAGAGCTCATCCTGATCGACCTGGTTGCCCAGGTGAGGGTTCGGTGACCCCTCCTCAAGGAGGGGGTACTGTTGTGAATGTGTTAGAAATTAATTCTGAGCAGAAGCTCCCTCTGGTGGTTACAAACAGTACTGAACCATTCAATGAAGATTGTGAAGATTGGCAATCAGTAGTTACAGACTGGTCTTATATAAGGGAGGTTCCCTCCCATCAAGGTTGCCGGTGATCAATTGTTCTTGTCTCAACTTTGGTTCCTGGTTCACTTGGAAGCTTTCTGAGTCTTGCCTGCATCTTCTGCTAACAGCTAAGATATTTTCTGCTTTTATTTTTGTGCTTGCTTTTTGCATTTTTCCCTGCACTCCTGTGGAGGTCAGCCAGGTCCCCTCCAGAGGCTTGTGCTCCTCTCAGTTTATCTGAGCCACTGTTATTTGTTCATTTGCCATTTCCAGTTTTTTCAGTGGCTGCGGCTTAGTTTTGTTACACCAGAGAACTAATTTAGGTGGTAGAGATCGTGTGATCTCAGGTGTTTTTGCAATTAGTAGAGTTGGTATTTTTTTAGGGTTTTTTGGATTGCAGTAAGTGTCCTTCCTATCCTTTTCTTTCTAGGAAGATTTGGCCCCAACGTTTGCTCATACTATTTTCTGTCTGTGTCTGTATTTCCTCTTGTCTAACCGCCATTACATGTTTGGGGGCTTTCTATGTTCTTTGGGGATCTGCTCCGGGGCAGATAGCTTTCCTCTTTCTATCTTTAGGTGTAGTTAACCTCTCAGGCTGTGACGAGGCGTCTAGGACCAACGTAGGTACGCTCCACGGCTGCCTTTAGTTGTGGTGGTTAGTCAGGGTACTGCAATCCAGTAGATTCCAACCTCTCTGGTGTATTGCCGTTTTTGCCTGCTCTCCTCAGCTACCAAATGATAACAGGGCTGCTGGTAGCGGGGTCCACATGCTAGACTGGATGGGCTGCTAGTAGGGGGGCCAGATGCTAGACTGGATGGG
Source organism: Oophaga sylvatica (assembly GCA_033576555.1). Taxonomy (NCBI): domain Eukaryota; kingdom Metazoa; phylum Chordata; class Amphibia; order Anura; family Dendrobatidae; genus Oophaga; species Oophaga sylvatica. The sequence continues at coordinate 9,261 of JARQOD010004288.1, read as the reverse complement.
CTGCTGTTGGGGGGGCAGATGTTAGACTGAAAGGGCTGCTGGTAGAGTGGGCCAGATGCTTGACTGGATGGGCTGCTGGTAGGGGGGTCCAGATGTTATACTGGAAGGTCTGCTGGTAGGGGGGGCCAGATGCTAGACTGGATGGGCTGCTGGTAGGGGGGGGCAGATGCTACACTGGATGGACTGCTGGTAGGTGGGCCAGATTCTAGACTGGATGGGCTGCTGGTAGGGGGGGCCAAATGCTAGACTGGATGGGCTGCTGGTAGGGCTGCCAGATGCTAGACTGGATGGGCTGCTGGTAGGGGTGGGCAGATGCTAGACTGGATGGGCTGCTGGTGTGGGGGCCAGATGCTAGACTGGATGGGCTGCTGGTAGGGGTGCCAGATGGTAGACTGGATGGGCTGCTGATAGGTGGGCCAGATGCTAGACTGGATGGGCTGCTGGTAGGTGGAGCCAGATGCTAGAGTGGATGGGCCGCTGGTAGGTGGACCAGATGCTAGACTCAATGGGCTGCTGGTTGGGGGGCCAGATGCTAAAGTGGATGGGCTGCTGCTAGGGGGGTCAGATACTAGAGTGGACGGGCTGCTTGAAGGTGAACAGATGCTATACTGTATGGGCTACTGGTAGAGGCAGATGCTAGATTGGATGAGCTGCTGGTAGGGGGGCCAGATGCTAGACTGGATGGGCTGCTGGTAGGTGGGCCAAATGCTAGTCTGTATGGGCTGCTGGTAGGGGGGGACAAATGCTAGGCTGGATATGCTGCTGGTAGGGGGGCCTGATGCTAGACTGCATTTGCTACTGGTAGGGGGCTCAGTTGCTAGACTGGATGGGCTGCTGGTAGGGGGGCCAGATGCTAGACTGGATGGGCTGCTGGTGGGGGGGGCCAGATGCTAGACTGGATGGGCTGCTAGTAGGGGGGCCAGATGCTAAACTGGATGGGCTGCTGGTAGGGGGGCCAGATGCTAGACTGAGTGGGCTGCTGGTAGGGGGACCAGATGCTAGAGTGGTTGGGCTACTGGTAGGGGGGCCAGATGTTAGCCTGGATGGGCTGCTGGTAGGGGGGGCAGACGCTAGAATGGATGTGCTGCTGATAGGGGGGCCAGATGCTAGACTGGATGGGCTACTTGTAGAGGGGGCAGATGCTAGAGTGGTTGTGCCGCTGGTAGGTGCACCATATGCTAGACTGTATGTGCTACTTGTTGGGGGCCAGATGCTAAAGTAGACGGGCTGCTGGTAGGGGGGCCAGATGCTAGACTGGACTGGCTGCTGCTAGGGGGGCAAAATGCTAGACTGGATGAGCTGCTGGTAGGGGCAGACGCTAGAATGGATGGGCTGCAATTTGGAGCGCCAGATGCAAGACTGGATGGGCTGCTGGTAGGGGGGCCAGATGGTAGACTGGATGGGCTGCTGGTAGGGGGGCCAGATGGTAGACTGGATGGTCTGCTGGTAGGGGGGCCAGATGCTAGACTGGATGGGCTGCTGGTAGGGGGGCCAGATGCTAGACTGGATGTGCTGCTGGTAGGGGGGCCAGATGCTAGACTGGATGGGCTTCTGGTAGGGGGGCCAGATGCTAGACTGGATGGGCTGCTGGTAGGTGGGCCAGATGTAAGACTGGATGGGCTGCTGGTAAGGGGGCCAGATGCTAGACTGTATGGGCTGCTGGTAGTGTTATAGAAATTTAATTAGGATAAATCTATCCTGAAGTGTTTGTTGGTGCTGTTCCCAATTTTCTATTAAATGTCTTTTTGAGCGCTCAGAACGAAATGAGGACTGTCCACAACGGAAGTGTCAGTATAACAGTCTACACATTTATTATTCATTCAAGGTTTTATACGTTTACAAAAAGGGGCTGGTTAGTCAATTAACATACAATTAAAAGCTGCTGGATTATTGGCTGTTCTAGTGTAAGTATGATAATTATGATAATTATGATAAAAGGGCTGAAGTTGCAGATTTATTGTTTTTTGTTCTTTTGCCCTAGCTTTCTTGCATGACTAGTAAAGTAAACAATAGATATCTACTAAGACTCTCTGTACTTGTTCCTTATGAAGGCCAAGGTCGTCTTTAACGACTCATTATAGCTGGCTTCAGCTTTTTGCATAGATATGTGTGGGCACAGGATTTTTAGCAAGTGAGATCTATCTAACTGTGAATGCATATATATGAATATACTTTGAATATATGGAATACATATATATTTCCATGACAGTCCCCCCTTAGATACCACTTGCCCTAAAAACCTGCTCCTGTTCCAAAGCGCTGCAACTCTTTTGTGCTGCCGGCGGGTTGAGATATGCCTAGTGCATGTCTCCCCCACCGAATACAGACTTTTCGCAAATGGGCGGTCAGGAGGACTGTCCCTGTCGGGGGTTTATCACAATCATAGTCTCTTTATTTAACTGCATGTTCAGAAAAAACGTGTGTATTCTTCATCAGGTAGGTCATCTGTCTGGTCAGTCATAGCATCCACGACATCCTTCATGGCTTAGGTGTCTCTCCTGGGAGCTTCCTTGCAATGCGATACGTGGATCCAAGCAGGCTTTCCCTCTAGTTACACAGAGGTTGGTGTCATCTGGGGCTCTTGGACAGGACCATCAAATCTGGCAGTGAAGAGAAAAACTCGAGAATGTACATTAGTTTTTGACCAATTCAATTACATAAGCAAACAAGATATCATTTTGCATATTCTGCTGCTGAGGGAAGAATGCACCTAACTTGGGACTAGACCCAAACAAAATTTTGTATGGTGACAGATTTTCTGGGTCTCTGGGAGTGTGCCTTACGCTAAACAGTGCAATTGGAAGTGTGTCATGCCATGGTTTGCGTGTCTCTTGGGCAATTTTCAGCATCCTATTCTTAAGTGTTCCGTTCAGTCTTTCTACCTTCCGGCTGCTCTGGGGGTGGTAAGGAGTGTGTAGGCCTAGGTCTGACCCTACCGCTGACCAGATCCCTCGTGTCAGATTTGCGGTGAATGCTGGCCCCTGATCACTCTCTATCACTTCTGGAACCCCGTATCTGCACACTATCTCTGAGAGTAGCTTCTTTGCAGTAGTTTTTGCTGACTGGTTCCTCACTGGAAAAGATTCTGTTCATCTTGAAAATACTTCTTTGACCACAATGGCGTATTTGAATCCTTCACTTGGCGATATCTGGATGTGGTCTATCTGGATCCTTTGAAGCTGGTAGAGTGGTCTTTCCAGATGAGGTGAGGGAGACTTTCTTCCATACGTCCAGGCTTGCATTTGCCGCAGGTCAGACAGCTGCTGGTGAATTTGGCTGTTAGGGTGGAGATCCCTGAAGCGAACCAGTAAGCACCAATCAGATCATTCATCTGTGTCTTTGATATGTGGGTGTGGGTCCATGTGCCCATTGGACCACCATAGGGTGCATACTTTGTGGTAGGCAGAGTTTGAAGTCCATTATTGATAGCCTTCCTTCTTCACGTGTTGCTTTTTTCGCATTCAGCTCTTCTTCTCCTTTTGGAGCTTGGTCTTGCAACTTCTTGAGCAGATCCCAGGACGTTTTTTTGTCAGGTTTCTTGTCTTCAGTCGTCATGTAGTAGCCGTCCGGCTCTACGACCTCTCCCACTTCTCCATGTTGTCTTCCTTTGGCCGCTTTTTGGCTGCCATGTCCGCCATGTTATTGCCTCACGCCTCTTCTGTTCTCAGTTATCCATGCACTTTGATTTTTCAAATTGCCACCATTTTGGAAGTTGGAGTACACCCAGCAGGTCCCTGAAGGCTCCATGATGCTTCACGGTTGTCCCGTTTGCTGTGATGAAGTCCCTTGTAGCCCAGATGGGCCCAAAGTCGTGTGCTATTGCCATGCGAGTACCTGTAGTCGGTGTAGATGTTTGCAGTCTTGCCTTCTGCCATCTGGCAGGCCTTCGTCAGCGCTATCAGTTCTGCTTCCTGGGCTGACAGGCTAGGTGACAGACTTCTGGACCACAGGATTTCTTGATTGCTGGTCACTGCACTTCCTGTGTGGAAACTTCTTCATCATCTGCAAATCTGGAGCCATCCAAGTAGAGGATAAATTCTGTAAATTTTGTTCTGGAAAGTCCATATTGTATCCCCCCTTGGGAGTGGGAGTAGAGTAGCCAGGATGAGGACTGTAGGTCTGGAGACGGTGACATTATGAGACAAAGGCGATAGAGGCGCCACAAAGATGCTTGGCGGTGGGGAGATTATTGTTGGTTGAGCTTGATTGAAGATTGCCAAGATGTCGTGTGGAGTGAGAGTTTCCAGTGGCTGTCCAAGAGTGATGTTAGCAACCTTGTCCAGGAAGGTGTGTGCTGCAGATACTGCCATCAGGCAGGAGGGTGCTCCTCTTGCAACTGGATCCAAGCGGGCTGAGAGGCAGCCTAAAAGTCTCTGTTTTCCCCGTGAATCCGTGTCAGGACTCCAGTAGCATGACCTTCTTTCTTCCATCAGGTAGACGGAAAGACTTCTCGTAGTCAGGTAGGCCTGGTATTGGCGCTGAGACTGTGGAGTTCTTCCAATCTCCTGAATGAGTTGAAGGCTGCGTCCGATAGAAGGAGCGGGGTTGCGTTGATGCAAGCGCACAGAGGCTGCATTAGGACTGAGGCATCAGGGATCCAGGTTCTGCAATACGACACTAGACCAGGGAAGGCCTGCAGCATTTTCGGAGTTGTTGGGGGAGCCATCTTCTCCACAGTGGTCTTCCAGTCATTTGACAGGTGTTTTGTCTGGTGGGCAATACAGTGTCCCAGGGATGTAAATTGCTTCTGACATCACTGGACTTTGTTCTTCCAGACCTTGCGTTGCTGTTCTTCCAGGTAAAGTAGGAGAGACAAGGAATGGACTGTGCAGGTATCGATGTCAACCACACAAAAGAGAAGGTCATCCACGTGTTGTAGAAGAGTGACTCCTGCATATTCTGCAATCCAGTTGACGAGGATGGAGGACATTGTCTTGGTGAAACTTGAAGGGCTTGTTCTGAGCACCTTGAGGCAACACTGACCATATGCACTGCACTGGTGCGTGAAGGCTGGCCTCCAGGTGGAGGGGAACACTGAAGAAGGCACTGGCCAGGTTGATCACCGTGAATACCGTTGCGGTGACTGGGACTTTTGAGAGCAGAGTGTGCGGGTTCAGCACTGTTGGGGTTTCAAATACCGTAGCCTCTTTCACGGCCTCCAGGCCTTGCACCATTCTGAACTCAGTGGGGTTTACAGTCTTTTTCTTTACTGTCGAAAGCTGGTATTGATTCCGATGGGCGAGGCAGCCCAATTTGGCCTTGTCCTTCAGTATGCGGCAGGGTACTCCCATCTGCCGGCGCAGAGCTGGAGGAAAAACAAGCCGTCTACTAGGATCCACATCATGAGAGATGACGACCAGCTGGCTTTCTTGTTCTCCACCAAGACAGTCACTGTGTTAGCACCTGCTCTGGTCACAGGGGGTCTTCTTGTTGGGACGTCTCATTAACCGGCTGCTTTTTTCTCAGCACGGGCCATCAGTTGTTTCTTTTTCTCCAGCTCGGTCTCAGGTCAGTATTTGTGCACAAGTTTGAAGAGCTGAGTGGCTTTTTGCCGGTCTAGGGCCTGGGTGAACTGGTTGATTGCAGGGGGCACCTCCTGGTGCTTGCAAAAGATGAACCTCTCGCGTTGGAGCCGGATGAGGTGTTGCCATTACATGAAGCGAGTAGGGTCCTTCTTGAGTTGAATATCCTGGCCAATGTCAAAGTTCTCAGGCCGTCTTCTTAGGCGAGTTCACTTAGACCTTCAGTTGGTCAGAGACATGTTGACTCTGGGTGATGGAGTGGCTTTTCTGGTACTATGTCCAGCACCTCCTGTGATAGGTCTGCAGTGTGGTTGTTTGAGGTTTCTTCTTGGGTCAGGGGTGAAGAAAGTGTCATGGTCCCATCTTCCTGGAACACTCTGGTCGCTTTCAGCTTCTGCAGTAGGTCCACTCCCAATAGGTTGAGGGTGCAGGTTTTTGACACAACAAACTGGGACACTATGGAGTGTTCTAGCTGAGTCCACACGCTCAGGGGCTTCATAATCTGGAAATGTCTGAGTTGACCATCAATTCCCATGCAGGACGCAGAAGATTCTGATAGATAGGTGAGGTTGCGGAGTTCCACAAGAAAATATCTGACTACGCCATCCACTCTCAGGATATTGGTCCCACTGGTGGGGTTCCCTGTGGACTTGGTGTGCTCCTGTCCTATGGATGGGGTTCTTCACTGCTTTCTGTGTTTCTTCTTCTTCTGGGCGAAGTCGGTGTTCTGCACCGGTTCCGGAAATGACCAAACTCGCCACAGTTGTAACACTGGACATCCCTTCTGTCCCGGCGGGACTCAATCCTTTTTGCTACTGCGAGCAGGGTATCCATTGCTATTGACGTGTACTCAGGCCTGGCTACTACCAGTGGTTTCCTGATTGGTTCTCTCAGTCCATGCACAAAAGCCTGTGCCAACATCCGTCTGTGTGTCTGATCATGGGTAATGAGGCCCAAATCTTGAAACACTTGCATCACTCTGTCATGGAACTTCTCCACAGACTCTGTCTTGTCTTGATTCATGTCATGTAGGCTGAGAGTTTGTCCTGTCAGTCTGCTTTTGGCCCATTCTCTGAGCTGCTCAATTAGCTTTGGTCCTGTCTCCCAGGCATACGCATCTAACTCTGCTGGAAGCTTGAAGTGTTCTCTCATAATTGGCCAGAATGCATCACCTGCTTTTTTTCCATTACGGTCCAGAGATCAATCCAGGCTGCTGCATACGTTCGCTGGATCTGCTGCATTTTTTGGCAAAATGGCATGGGGTGTATCCCTGGGTCTGGCAGCATACTGATCACCTGGCTTGGGATGAAGGGCTCATAGGATGGTGCCTCTACCTGTCCCTGCTCTATTGGTGCTTGTGTGTTTTCTTCCCTAGTATTGGGCATCATGTATGACGTTGTGTCTTCATCTTCATCAGATGAGAAGTGACATGGTGTGCTTGGTGCATATACTGGGTGATGTTGCGGTGGATCAGTGTCATTGTTCCATGTTGGCAGCTCTGCTTGGCACTGAGGTTCCTCATTTGTGTCTGCAGCTATAATTCCCCCCAGTGAAGCCATGGCTGTGGGCTCTGCTAGCTGTTGTGTCTGGGGGCTACCTGCAGCGTTTTGTGTAGGGAGATTTGCACTTTCTTCTCCTGATATAATGACTGGCAATGTTTGTACTGTGCTTGGGATAGACGGGGTGCCCTGTGCTGGAGGCACTGAATACAGGGACACCACATTGCTTTGATTGGGCGTTGACCCAGTTGATAACGAAGTAGAAAAAAGAGGAAGAGAAGGGAGGTGTGAGTGAGAAGAGGTGGGATGTGCCTGAGAGGAGGAGGAAGGAGGAGAGCGAGCACGAGCAGGTGGGTGTGGTGTGGGAGGAGAAAGGGAGGAAAAGGAAGGAGGGGAGGGAGAGAAGAGTGAAAGGGGGAAAGGAGAGAAAGATGGAGGAGAGAGAGAGGAGAAAGATGGAGGGGGAGAAGTAGAAGAAGATGAAGAAGAAGATTTGAGAGTTGGAGAGGAAGAGATAGAAGAAGAGGAAGAGGAAGAAAATGGATGTGTCAGAGATGTGAGGGAGGGGAAAGAAGGAATGATAGGGAAAGAAGGATAGAGAGGGATGGCAGCGAGGAAAGAGGAGAAAAGTCTGAAGAAGAAGGAGAAAGGGACTGAGAGAAGAAAAAGGAGAGGGTGTCCCCCCTGTGGCTCTTGAGAGGGGACCATTGAAACAAAAATGCCTTCTCCCTGTGGAGAGAGGCGGGGAGCGTTTTTCCCTGTACAAGGCTTCTTATTCAATGAAAGCAGCCTACACCTGTCCCGTGTCTCCACATGATGGACATGTGATGTGTGTGACTCTGAATTCTGCTCTTGTGACATGTCAGTGATCATTTTCTCACAGACGATTTAACACCTTTTCAATCTTATTCACATAAAAAATCACTTCCTGGTTCGTTCAAATTAACTTGCTGTACCTTCTACACGATGCACCACTGCTCTTTTATAGCAGACGGTAATCTATAGACAAACTTTCTTGTTGCCTTTCAAACAAATAACAAGAAAAAACATTTCATTATGCAGCGTAAAGTCTGCCTGTCCATTTGCTTCTCACGTGCTCTGACCTTCTATTCACCTGCCTAGCCCTTTGATTCTCACGTACTGTGTCTATTCCAAAAACCTATTCAACAAAGGTGATTAAAAATCTGAAAACAGCTGCATTCTGGTTCTGTGTGTCTTCGCTGAATGCCTGATGGGAGGGGTGAGTGAAGCCGCTGCGCAGTTTGTGTGTGTGTTCTCCCTCAGCCTGCAGTTTCCTTATCTGTGGAGTGACCTTGGTCTAAAGCAAGCTAGTAGATCTTGCTGGTTGGAGAGTAAAACTCTAAAATATAGTTGATTAGAAAAATCTCTCCAAAATCATTTAAAAATGTACTTAAAAGAAAAACTTTAAAAACAAAAGTTAGATTTAGTAAAAAAAAACTCTAGGAAAAGAAAAAAAATTGACCAAAAAGGGAGGGAAAAAAAAACAGTATTAATCATAAAACTCTGAAAAACAACCCTTGTTACTAAAACAGCTAATTAAAAACAGAAAAGAGGTGGAAAAACTGATTGTAAAATGATAAAAACAAAAGAAAAATACTTTAAAACTTTTGTCTGGTAGCGTAGGCTTTTTCCTACTGCCCTCTGGAATGTCATCTCGCTGCTGCCAGCACTTCCCCCCTCCCTTATATCTCTGCTTGCTGTCTCTACAGGCACTGAAATCACGTATCAAAAAAAAGATTATCCATATAGAATAGCCTGTAGCCAAAAAACTAGCTTAAAAAGATCAAAACCAGGAAACAGATGTGACAACTAGTGTTGAGCGATACTGCTCGATATCTAAAAATATCGGATCGGAATGGTATCGCCGATATCACTAAATATCGGCGATATCCGATTCCGATGCCGGAAGTCCCATGTAAGTCTATGGGAACAAAATATCGCAACCAAAAAAAACCTTTATTTCCTTGTAAACACTAAATATACACACATAGAATACATATATATATATATATATATATATATATATATGTCATTGTGACATATATATATACATATATGTATAGTTTATACACTTCTACATAGTAAAATATCCTCTGATTCAATTGCCGGGTAAAGCCGGCTTCTGTGAAAAGACAGAAGCACCCGACATGAAATGACACTTGGTGTACATAGGGTTAACCATGTCTTTTCATGTCCTTTGCTATCTGATTTGCACAAAC
>JARQOD010004287.1:0-56212 GCA_033576555.1 Oophaga sylvatica | reverse complement strand
GCACCTTTACTAACAGAGGAACACAGGGAAATCCTTAATTCTCCTATATCCCCTTCAGAAGTCATCCAAACTATCAGCTCCTTGAAGCTCTCTAAATCTCCTGGCCCTGATGGGTATAGCAATGAATTTTGCAAAATATTGGGAGGAAGTATAGGGACACATCTTTGTGAAGTCTTTAATCAGTTGGTTCAATCGGGGCAGCTCCGGACCGTTTCAATGAAGCAGACATAATAGTGCTCCCCAAACCGGGTAAAGATCCTTCATTAGTGGAAGGATATAGACCAATCTCGCTTTTAAACTCCGACTTTAAAATTTTCAATAAAATACTAGCAAATAGAGTGCAAAAAATAATCCCCAAACTGATATTGCCTCAACAAATTGGGTTTGTCCACGGTAAATCCATAACATACAACATACGGACGGCTTTGGGAGCTATCTCTTACGGAAAATCTCATGGCTGTTTAGAGTCTATTGTGGTCAGCCTGGATGCTGACAAAGCGTTTGACAGGGTCGCATGGGATTATCTCCTCGATATCCTGGAGTTTAGAAACTTTGGTCCATGGTTCCTGTGAGGCGATAAAGTTGTTATATAAAAACCCGGTGTCCAGGCTGGCCATAAATGGTACACTCTCTTCCACATTTGAAATCCAGAGAGGAACGCGTCAGGGCTGCCCCTTATCACCCTTACTTTTTAACCTTGCTTTAGATCCTTTACTCAGAACTCTCCAAAACTCTTCAACATACAGGGGCATAGAGGTAGGCTCCTGTTATGAATGTGCTAGAGATGGTTTCTGAGCAGAGGCTCCCTCTGGTGGTTACAGACAGTACTGAACCTTTCAGCGAGGAGTGGCAATCTGGAATCACGGACTGGTCTGATATAAGGGAGGTTCCCTCCCATGATGGTTGCCGGTGATCAATTGTTCTTGTCTCAATTGTGGTTCCTGGTTCATTTGGAAGTTTGCTGGAGTCCTGTCTGCATCTCCTGCTTTCAGATAAGATATTTTTTGCTTTTCTTTTTGTGCTTGCTTTTTGCATTGTTTTCTGCACTTTTGTGGAGGTCAGCCAGGTCCCCTCCTGGGACCTGAGCTCCTCACACTTTTTCTGCAGCCACTGTTATTTGCTCATTTGCTTTTTCCTGTTTTTTCAGCGGCTGCGGCTTGGTTTTTATTCACACTGAGATCTGATTTAGTAGGTGGCGAGATCATGTGATCTCTGTATTTTTGTAATCAGAATTGTTGGATTTTTGTAGGGTTTTCTGGGTTGCAGAAAGTAATCTCTCCTGTCCTATCCTGTTTAGTCAGCTTGTGGCCCCAGCGTTTGCTCAGTCTATTTTCTGCCTATATTTGTATTTTCATCTTGTCTAATCGCCATTACATGTTTGGGGGCTTCCTATTTTCTTTGGGGATCTGCTCCGGTGCAGATAGCTTTCATCTTTCTGCCTTTAGGTGTAGTTATTAGAGTTGAGCGATACTTTCCGATATCCTAAAGTATCGGAATCGGAATGGTATCGCCGATATCACTAAAATATCGGCGATACCCGATACCGATACCGGAAGTCCCATGTAAGTCTATGGGAACAAAATATCGAAATTAAAAAAAACCCATTCTTGCCTTGTTGGTTAATTGTACATGAAGGAAAACAAGAAAGAGTAATGTAGAATGTATTGGGAAGGTTGAGGAGACATTAAAGGCATAGATGTTTAACCCAATCAAATGGAATAGCATAAATATTTTTTTTTTTAAAGATGTTCGGATTGACGAAGAAATTGACAATGTTAACGTTTTTTATATTTTGGCAAATATGTATATTACACAACTTCCATGCTCTTCATCTTCACCTTTTTAACTTTTCACACACTTTCTCCTTCATAATCTTCTGCAGCATCATCTTTTTCATCAAATTATTCTTCATCTTCACCTTCTTTATCTTCTTCTTAAACTTCTTGCTATTCATCTTTGTTAACATTACTCATATTCTTCTTATTAAACTATTATTCTTATTCATATTCTGCTTCATCTTCTTCATCATATTCTTATTTGTGACAGAGAATCCTGTACTTGTAATCTGTCAAAGTATGAATTTTTCATCCTTCCGTTCTTGCTGTCACAAAAGATTTAAATTACAACAGTATTTGTCCGTGTTCAGTTTAGCCTGCAGCAGCAGGCATTTTCCAGGGGCACCACGAGGAGGAACGGACTCACCCCCATACACTGCTTAGTCTTCTTCTGCTTAGAATTTAGAGCATATATTTTGCTCTTCATTTTGGTCTTATACTTCATGTTCTTCTGCTTTTAGATCTTCTGCTTATTGTTCTTGTGTCTCTTGTTCCGTATCTTGTATTTGTAGCACAATCTTGTACCAGCTGATGTTACTGGGACACGGTTACTAAGCAGGAGGTACCTGTGCTCCAAAGCACTACCAAGGACCAGCAGACGTTGCTGGAACTCGGATACCGAGATGGAGGCACCTAGGCCAAAGGCACTGCGGAGAACCAGTTGACGGTACTGGAACCCGGAGGGGCAGCAGAAGGAAAAGAGCCAATGGCACAACCGAGGACCAGCTGACGTTACTGGGACACGGTTACTAAGCAGGAGGTACCTGTGCTCCAAAGCACTACCAAGGACCAGCAGACGTTGCTGGAACTCGGATACCGAGATGGAGGCACCTAGGCCAAAGGCACTGCGGAGAACCAGTTGACGGTACTGGAACCCGGACGGGTAGCAGAAGGTACAAGAGCCAATGCAAGTAACGAGGACCAGCTGACTGTGCTGGAACCCGGAGGGGCAGCAGAAGGAAAAGAGCCAATGGCACAACCGAGGACCAGCTGACGTTACTGAACCCCAGTAACACAGGAGCAAGTGTTGACTGTGCTAACAGCACTTCCGAGCAACAACTGGCGGTGTTGGAGCCCAGGGTCAAGGAGGATGTTTAAATACTAGATCAAGTAATTTCCTTGTTACCTGTCAATTTTAAATGTCTATACTTCAAACAAGAGAAAGATAACCTTTACTACCATAAGATGATGATTTCATTTAAACTAATATCTAGATAAATAAAGAATTGACAAACATAAACACATACATTAACATGTTGAACAGCAATGCAAACCACAAAATAAATTAGTTAAGGAATCTGCTATACGGTTGTACATAAAAGCATACAAGTACATATCTGAATCCATTAATGATGGATAAGTAACAGTATGTACACCATTTTTATTGTATAGACAATGAATGTCTGACTTCAAAACATCATCAGCATTACAAGTTATCTGTGACATTACTAAAATGTTACATTTGCTGAATAATGTCACTAAACAGTTTATACAAAATTATACAATTTCCATCATGTAATACTCATAATATGTGGCAATAATCATGTTTATTAACAAACATAACCTTTAAAAAGTGCATAGTGCATAGTGAAAATTGCTATTTATGCCTGACTGTCGACTTGCAAGCATGACAACGGATAGATAAGGTATATATAGATGAGACTGCATAGCCACAGATGGTGAATGGCGATGTAATACTGTACCTCAATAAAGTGTGCGTCACTACTACATAATTTTTTTTATATAGCTTTATAAACAGGGTACGTGGATGTATGCTTGCACCTTTGTTTTGACGCACAGACTGCCTTCCTGCTGAGACGCGTTGGGTAGTGAACAGTTGTGTGCAGTGTTCACTGTAGTCTGAGGTTTTCCTTTTGGAGTGCAGATCACGCTCCAGTTAGTTCTTCAACCACTGCTGGTTGTAGTCTGCTGAGCGTGTGTCACTGGCACATCCTTGAAATTTTTCTCTAATTGTTGCTGCTCCATTCTATTACAAATAAATAAAATCTATTAGTGTGACGCGCTTCCATCCGTATACAATACATTGGTTGCAAACACTATAGAAGTACACAAAGGGGCCTTTCACACCTACTGAACAGTTGTGTGCAGTGTTCACTGCAGTCTCTGCGGAATAACCACACTTAGGCCTTATAACTTTTCAGACTTTCTTTATCAATCTACCAAGATGAAGAAGGCAGGGAGTAAGGCACGTGGTCGTGGAGTTTCTTCAGGGAGAGGACGTGGGGATTCTGTGGCTGCTGCGGCCCCCAGTGACACAGCATCCACCAGTTTTCCCCGGGCCGTGAGCGTTCCTTTATGCGCACTTTTGTAGGAGCTCGGAGTACCCCCCTGCTGCGGGAAGAACAAATTGAAGCCGTTGTTGTTTGGATCTCAGCCAATGCATCGACTTCAATTGCTTCCACCTCCTCTCAGGACCACAGCACTGTTGGGCAACCATCTGTCTCTTCACCGCCTGGCAAATTGCCCAGGCAGTCAGAGAGTTCTGTACAGGAGCCAGCTGAGTGTCTGCTTCTGTTCTCAGAATCTATTGGCTTGCAAACAGGGGCCCAGCCAAGCAGCATTCTGTAATGTGAAGAAGAGGGAGTATGCAGTGATGCGCAACAGCTGTGTCTCTCTGAATCTGAAGAGGCGGGTGAGACAGTGCCGATGGTCAGCACACCGCAGAACGCATCTGATGATGATGATGAGACCCAGGTGCCAGTTTCTGTTGAGCATGGTGCTGGCCAGACCACCCAACAGCAGGTGTTGGAAGAGGGTAGTGGAGATGATGAGGTCCAATACCCAACATGGCATGAAGAACAGGAAGGTGGTGGGAGCAGCTCAGAGGAATAATAATAATATTTATTTATATAGCGCCATCATATTCCGCAGCGCTTTACAGTTTAGCAGTTTCAGAACACAAGTCATAAGTAACAACGTTAACAATACAATAATTTAAGCTAAATAAGTCGCCCCTGCTCGTGACAGCTTACAATGTACAATGAGATGGGGGAGATACAAAGTATAGGTGTTTATATACAATGGTGCATTTACAATGATGTTTCCAGCCATCTTAAGGGACTGAGGGATGGAGATAGTGAATGGGCTAGAGACACACACACACTTACACAGAATACATAGAATGACTTTGATTAGTGAATGTGATAGGCCGCTCTGAACAAATGTGTTTTGAGGGAGCGCCTGAAACCATGCAAATTGTGGATAGTCCTAATTTCTTGGGGTACAGCATTCCAGAGGATTGGCGTAGAGCAGGAGAAGTCTTGGAGTCGGGAGTGGGAGGTACGTATTAGTGCAGAGGTTAGTCGAAAGTCGTTTGCAGAGCGCAGCAGTCGGTTAGACCGATAGATAGAAATGAGGGAGGAGATGTAGGAGGGGTGCTGCACTGTGGAGAGCTTTGTGGGTGAGAACCAGTACTTTGGTTGAAAGCTGGGAGAGGCCTTGAGAAATGGTTAGTGATAGAAGGAAGATAGAGGAAGACATTGCCCCAACGGTACAAACAGGAGGGAGAGTTAGGCTGCAGACTCGGTTGCCTGTAGCCTCCAGTTTGGCACCTGTTCGGAGCAGTTGTCTTCCAAAAGTCAAAACGTGCGCTCCCAGGACTTGCACTGCGTGGTCCTTTTTTCACACACTTGCACATGATATTTGCTATGTGAAATGCAAGCTGTGTAATCAAAAATTAAAAATAGCTAAAAGTGTCAGTCACCTCAATACCACAAATATGTGGAAACATGTGCGGACAAAGCACGTAGTTGAGTTACAAAGACACACTGGAGATGTAGGCCAACCTACAGCAGCACCTACATCTTCAGGTTGTGTTGAAGCCTCTTCATCGAGCTCACACACAGCTGGTTATGCTTCCTCACAGGATCGCCATGGAAGAACCTCGGCCACTGTTGTCCAGAGACAAACTGTTATTCCACACACAGCAGCAAGTTCCCTGTCATCCTCACACTCCCAGGCCACAAAACAGCCAGCGGTAGCACAGGCATGGGATAAAAGACGGCCATACTCCGCAAACCATGCACGAGCACAGGCTCTGAATGCTGGCATTGCAAAACTCCTGTCCCTTGAAATGCTGTGATTCAGGCTGGTGGAGACAGACAGTTTCCGTAACTGAATATCATTGTCAATCCCACAATACAATGTGCCAAGCCGATTTCATTTCAGCAGGCAAGCCGTCCCTGGTCTGCAAAAGCATGTTGAGGGAAAAATTAAACATGCGCTACTAAAAGCCCTCAGTAGCAAGGTCCACCTGACCACCGATGCGTGGACCAGTACCCATTGTTATGATCTGCTACAACCAGTAAGGAAAGAAGGGAATTCTGTCCCTACAATACAACTAAGCTGAATCCCTACGATGTAACGGGGAACCTGATCCTGCGACCAGACCGCTAAAGTCCTCATCTAGTGTGAACGAAGACCTATAGTTGCGAGGGAGTAATCCCTACAAGATCTAGGGACTGGGAGAAAAGGTGGACACCTCCTAACATAAATTGTAGCATGGATAATTAAACAGAAAAATAAATACTTTGTGATCCTAACATCAAGCAAAACTCACAGATTAAGGCACCTAAGCACCCGGCTAGCTTAACAGTAGATAATACAATGAAGTCAAGCAAAGCCAGAAGGGCGGAGCCAGACTAAATAGGGAAAAAAGGTCATGTGACCAGCAAACTGAAACAAAACCTAACAAGAGGGTTCTAACACCCATGGCCAGGGACAATACCTTTCCCTCACTGCCCATTGGGTCAATGTTGTGCAGCCGGGTACTGATCTTGCGAGTGGCGCTGTACGTGTTCTGCCAACTCCAAGGATTGCAGGAATCAAGTCTGTACACATTGATTCCTCCTCCTATTCCAGTTCCTCAGAATCATCGCTGCAGGAGCCGTCACGGTCTACCTCCACATGGACCCGTGAACGTTTACCTGTTGCGACCGATATGAGCACAGCCGTGTCCAAATGTCAACAGGCCATCCTGAAATTAATTTCCATGGGGAATCTTAGCCACACAGCGCAGGAGCTCTGTAATGCCATAAAGCAGGAGAGCGACGTGTGGTTTTTGGAAGAGAATCTACAGGCAGGCTTGGTAGTGTGTGACAATGGCCGAAATCTGGTGTCAGCTCTGGGCCTTGGCAACCTCAGTCACATACCATGTCTGTCATATGTGCTCAACTTGGTCGTGCAGAGTTTTTTGAGGGACTATCCGGATCTTGATGCACTGCTGCACAAGGTCCGCCTAGAGTGCGCTCACTTGCGACGTTCCAGCATGGCCAGATCGCTGATTGCAGCTCTGCAACGCAGATTTCACCTTCATGAACATCGCATTATATGTGACGTACCCACCAGGTGGAATTCCTCGTTACATATGTTGGAGCGGTTGTGTGAGCAGCAGCCAACAGTAATGGAGTATCAGCTGCATCAGGCGCAGTCAACTCGCAATTTGCGGCGTTCACACTTCACCACTACTGAGTGGGCCTCTATAATAAGAATAATAATATTATTTATTTATATAGCGCCATCATTTTCCGCAGCGCTTTACAGTTTAACAGTTTCAAAACACGAGTCATAAGTAACAACGTTAACAATACAATAATTAAAGCAAAATCAGCCGCCCCTGCTGGTGAAAGCTTACAATCTACAATGAGGTGTGGGAGATACAAAGTACAGGTGTTTATATACAATGGTGTTTTTACAATGATGGTCCAGCCATTTTAAGGAAGTGAGGGATGCATGGAGATAGTGAATGGGCTACACACACAGAATTACACATAGAATGACTTTGATTAGTGAATGTGATAGGCCACTGTGAACAAATGTGTTTTGAGGGAGCGCCTGAAACCATCCAAATTGCGGATAGTCCTAATTTCTTGAGGTAGAGCATTCCAGAGGATTGGCGCAGCGCGGGTGAAGTCTTGGAGTTGGGAGTGGGAGGTACGGATTAGTGCAGAGGTTAGTCGAAGGTCGTTTGCAGAGTGCAGCAGTCGGTTAGGCCTATAAATATAAATAAGGGAGGAGATGTAGGGGGGTGCTGCGCTGTGGAGAGCTATGTTGGTGAGAACCAGTAATTAGAATTGGATCCTATAATGAATGGGCAGCCACTGCCAGTGTAATGAGTGGCGAATAACTCTATGAAGGATATCTGCCACGTTTTGCGTGCGTTTGATGAGTCAACGCGGATGGCGAGTGCAGATGATGCACTAGTCAGCCTGACTGTCCCCCTTATCTGCCTGCTTCAAAAAACACTGCAAGCACTAAGGCATGAGGTTTTGGAAGAGGTGGAGGATGAGGAGTCACAAATTCCATCACCTTCTGGACAGTCAGCGCAACGTGGTTCCTCACAAAGGGCTGGAGGACTTTCAAAGTACCATGCTGTATCAACAATTGAACCTCCAGAGTCGCTGTCTATATTTTCATAACCATTACAAACTTTTAATGTATTTACAAAGCACATAATGTACATTTTTTGTCTATCCTTTTGTAATGCTATTGTGTTTCCATAAACTGATGTTACAGAATTATGATACAAAGTTTTTAAATTTTGAGTTTTAAATTTTGTAAATTTATATGTATTTGAAGGACTTTGTGAGGAGGATGAGGAGGAGTCAATGGAGGAGGAAGACATCGCTCCAGAGGGAGGTACACAACGCTCTAGTCAGTATGTAGACCAAGGGTGGGGTGATGCACAGCAGGCGGAGATGACGCCTCTTGCAGGGGACAACGTTTCTTGGCCAGTTGGGAGTCTGCAGCACATGGTTGATTTCATGCTGCAGTGGCTGAGAAACGACCGCCGCATCGAACACATTCACACCACGTCTGATTATTGGGTGTACACCCTCCTAGACCCTCGCTACCGGGACAACTTACAAAGCCTCATCACACCGTTGAACCGGGAGCGTAAAATGCGGAAGTACCAAGACACACTGGTGCAATCCATAATGTTCTCCATTCCAGCCGAGAGCACTGCTGCTGCTACTGATTTACAAAGCAGCTCTGTGCGTCGAGGCAGTGGAGACAGCTCTGCAACAAGAGGGAGCACAAGCAGCGCCTCTGCACAGGGCAAGAACAGTATGTTCCAAATGTGTCGAAGTTTTGTGGCAGCGCCACCAATGTCTACACCATCCGAGACGGCTCCAGTCAGCAGGAGGCAACATTTCCGTAAGATGGTGACAGACTACATGTCTTGCCCTCTCAGTGTACTCCCAGATGGCTCTTCCCCATTCAAGTTTTGTGTCTCTAAGCTGGATACATGGCCAGAGCTTAGCCAGTATGCATTGGAGGTGCTGGCTTGATCTGCTGGCAGTGTATTATCGGAGCGCGTCTTTACTGCTGCAGGTGGTGTACTAACAGACCGTTGCATGCGACTATCCTACGATAATGTAGAACGGCTTACTTTTCTGAAAATGAACTAGGCATGGATCTCGCCTGAATTTGCCTGTCCGGTTTCAGATTAACTAACTGGTTGACAACGTTTTCCATGTCTCCTGTTATGTTCATCTTTCTACCACCTGAGCTATACTCCCTGGGCTACAACACTGCCAGTTGCTGCTCAGAAGTGTCGTGTCCACAGACCAATACACAAGCTATAGTGATAGTGGGGTTCAGTAACGCCTGCTGTTCCCCTGCTGTGTGTCCGGCAAAAATTACTGCTACCTAGCTACACATGTTTAAAAAAACATGACATGTTAAAGTGGCTAGTGCTACACATAGATATCAGGCTACACCCTTATTTCTAAGCTGTAAACAAGTGAAACGTCAAATTTAAAACCATTCAATGATTAGTGTTGGTAACAAATCTGTAACTAAATAATTGTGACATATTATGGCAGATATCCACATGTCTAACACAAATGCTAACACAAAAGCATACTTATGCTATAGGGTACTGATGGTGAACCTTCTCACTCCATAACTTTGACCAATCCAACTCACATCATGCCTCAAATGCTGCAATGTTGGAAGTGCATAATGTGGGTTGAACTTTGACAACAGCTGCAGTGCGAAGGTTATCCTTCTGTGTTCTTGGCTTTTAAATAAAAGCATACAAGTAAATATAATAATACATTGTTGATTAAGGGACATGATGTACACCTGTAATATTGTGCAAACAATGGATGTAGGACTATTCCTCTTCAACATTACTTATATTTGTGTCATTTGAAAAAATACATATTTTAGTTAAAAATTAAAAACCCATGTTCAGTAGCTGTGAAAGGCCCGTTTGTGTACTTCTATATTGTTTGCAACCAATGTATTGTATAAGGATGGAAGCGCGTCACACTAATAGATTAGATTTATTTTAAATGGAATGTAGCAGAACCAATTGGAGATAAATGAAAAGGATGAGCCACTGAGACACGCTCAGCAGAGTACAAGCAGCAGTGCTTGAACATGTAACTGGAGCGTGATCTGCACTAAAAAAAGTAAAAAACACAGACTGAAGTGAACACTGAAACACAACTGTCCACAATCTGTGAAAAGCTCCTTTGTGTACTTCTATAGTGTTTGCAACCAATGTATTGTATACGGATGGAAGCACGTCACACTAATAGATTTGATTTTTTTCTAATATAATGGAGCTGCACCAATTCCACTAAATAAAATAAAAATAAAAAAAAAAAAAGTGACACGTGCAGATGCCTACAAACAGCGGTGGATGCAGAGCAAACTGCAGCGTCACCTGCACTGTCACACACACACCTTGCACAGAGCTGTTAAAACAACACTGGCAAAATGAAGCTTTACACAGCGGTTGGTAAACTAGCCTGCCTCAAGCACAGTAGTACACAAAATCGCAATATCTAACTGTCCCTCAGAGTCAGCACAGCAGCGTTCTGTCCCTAACTGAGTTCACAGCACAGTGACGCTAAAATGGCGGCGGCGCCTTTTATAGTGCATTCTGACATCATTTCAGCAGCCAATCACAGCCATGCCATTAGTTAAGATGACCGCATCATTACAGGATGTGCCCACACTTCGTAGGATTCCTCATTGGCTGACTAACATCACATTGCCTCTCAAAGAATTATGGGAACTTCCGATTCCGGTATACGATATGGAAAAAGTATCGGAATTAAGTATCGGAATTCCGATAACGCGAATATCGGCCGATACCCGATACTTGCGGTATCGGAATGCTCAACACTAGTAGTTATCTCTCAGGCTGTGACGAGGAGTCTAGGATCAACGTAGGAACGCTCCACGGCTACCTCTAGTTGTGTCGTTAGTTTAGGAATCTGCAACCTATCAGTTACCAACATCTCAGGTGTTCCGCTGCCCTGCTGTTGTTCCTGTCCTCCTCAGCTACCGAAACATAACAGGCTCCACCTCACTTAAAATTGCGGCATTTGCCGACGATATACTCCTATTCATCTCCAATCCCAATGCGGCAATACCAGTTATCATGGAGGCCCTAAATCATTTTGGCGAGTGCTCAGGCTTTAAAATAAATTATAATAAATCAGAGGCCCTGGCTCTGTTTGAGCAAGGGAAATTAAATAACTCGACACTTCCCTTCCAATGGAGCACATCATCTATCACATATTTGGGTGTCCACCTCCCGGCAGACTTGACGTCCTTATACCACATTAATATTAGACCCCTAATTACGTCCATACTTAACCTTTTAAACTCCTGGAAACACTTTACTTTGTCTTTTTCCGGAAGATGTCATTTAATTAAGATGATAATATTTCCAAAACTATTGTATATTTTCCAAACATTACCTATTTTGTTGACACGTGCTGATGTTAAAACTCTAAACACTGCTTTTAGGAATTTTATTTGGGGAGACAAAAAATGTACATGTATAGGTCTAATCAAACTACAAGCCCGAAAGGAGGAGGGTGGCATCAATTTCCCGGACATTGCAAAGTACAATCTAGCAGCAAATCTCAGATACGTCATTGATTGGTTAAGAGGTAGATCACATTTCACAAATGTACTTTTAGACCAACAATTAAGTCCCCATGTCTCCTTACCAGCATTACTACATATGGCCAACGATGACCTTATTGCAGACATAAGAAACCACCCCACCTTATGACAAACTATACAGACGTGGAGGAAATGTAGGAGACTATGTCATTTGAGAAGCGATGTCTCTCCTTTTGTGCCCTTTCTGGGTAACCCAGGCTTTATGGGAGGTAAACCACCCTTATCTTACATTGAGCTGGCTGGGCAGGGTTGCATCTTGGCAGCTGACCTATTAGATGATAGATTCTCCATGCTTGCATTTGACATAGCAGCACAACGTTTCCCAACATTTGTAAACAAGCCCTTCCTTTTTCTTCAAGCAAGGAGCTTAACTTTGAAAAGTATAGCAACTAGGGGTGGAGAAGGAGGGAGGAACGCTTTGGATGGCTTCCTTAGCACCGCCAGGGTGCAGATAACCTCGACAAGCAGTATTTACACACTGTTGTATAAGCAATGGTCATGGGAGGGCAAAAAGACAGGTCCAGCACGATGGGTTAATGATATACAGAACATCACAGTCGGGGAAATCTTAGATGCCACTTTGATGCAACGGAAGGTGATCCCCTCCAGCAGTTATACAGACATGTCTTTATTACTCCTCCATACAGCTTATATTACCCCACACATTAAGTCTAGGATGTCTCCAGGGGGCACATTCACATGTTCCAAATGCGGGACAGGAAACACAGACATATTTCATCACATGTGGGGATGTCCCAAAGTGCAAAAAATATGGCAGTCTATCCATGCCAAACTGCAGAATCTTGGCGGGATATTGTTTCCTCTGACTCCACAATGGGCAATATTTAATATTCTAGACAGCTCTCAACACAAATTCCCCAAACATGTTAAGGCCATGTTGATAATATGGGCCTCAGCTGCCAGGAAAAGTCTATTGCAGCACTTACATTACCAACACCCAAATCTCTCATATACTCCAAAATAATGTATATTTTTCGAATGGACTGGCTAGATACCCTGACAAATAAAGAGAAATTGACTGGGAAGTTTTTAAGTACATGGTCATTGTTCATCCCATCACTGTCTCAAGACACCAGGGACAAACTAAGGACACATTTTGAAAACACCCAGTGGTATCTTCAGAAAATTAGCGGACACAATCCTATTCCTTGAGCTTGTTGATTGCAAATGCAGGGTCGCTTAAGGAGTTTATATGTTGGGGGGGGATGGGAGGGTTAAGGGAGGAGGGAAGACTTTTATGAGTGTTATGCCTGTCAAATAAGGCCTCTTTCACACTTCCGTTGTGTGACGTCCGCCCATCCGTGAAAAGTAAAAAACAGATGCAAAAATGGTCAGTTTTCTGATGGATCCGCCAAGAAGATTTCATCCGGAAATGAGGAAAATTTCGGAAATGTAAGTCGAGAGAGAGAGAGAGAGAGAGAGAGAGAGAGAGACCCCGGACACTGGTTTTTGTATTTTACTATGGTTTTCAATAGAGGCGACGGATCCGCAGGCGGATTCCGTCAAAAACGGATGCTGGCGGATCCGCCACCCATAGGCGACCATTGTAAAAAATGGCGGATCCGCCGTTGTCCGCCATTTTGGCGGTCAAAAAAAACCGTTGCATTGGAGGTTTTTTTGAAATGACGGACGCCAATTTTTTGGCGGATCCGTCAAAAAACGGACCTAACGGACGACCATCCGTCAAAATCCGTCACTAATGCAAGTCTATGGGAAAAATACGGATCCGCCAAAAAAAAAATGGCGGATCCGTTTTTTTAACATTTTGACGGATTTTGACTGACATCGCACGACTGAAGTGTGAAAGAGGCCTAAGCGTCGAATAAGCTTGATACCTTCAAACCTGTATGACTTACTTTTTGGTAATGCTCTTTAAATCAATATTGTGAGTTTTACGCCTGTCAAATAAGCTTGTTACTTCAAGACTTGTATAATTATCTTTTATTGTAATACTCTTTAAATCAATAAAACATGTTGGGAAAAAAAAAAAAGATACTTATCTCCTTTTTATTCTGGGAGAGTCCTACATGTTCCTGGAGAGATGTGAAGCTTTAGGATTGGTAAATGACTATATTTTTGCTCCTAGATCTGGTACCAAAGGGGGCAATCCTGATTAAAGGCAACTGCCAGTGGGGAAACATTGTGCAGGTTCCCTTCTATAGATAAAAATAGAAAACTTTCACATATAAGGCCTCTGAAGATACACACCTGGCTAGATTCTCCAGGATGTCTCCTATCTGTCTGCAGCTTCCATGATTTTCAGACTTTCTAGTTACTCTTGACCTCTGTCTGATCCCTGTTACCGGTTTTCTAGGACCTCTGCTGCATGATCGGTGGTTTCCAGGACGTTTCCTGACTGCCTATGGCTTCGATGGTATTTAGAATATCTAGGTTTCTCTGCTCCATGTCTGCAGCCTTCAGTACAACTACTAGCTGTCAGCAGTCTTCAGGACGTCTCCTGGCTTTCTGCAGCTTCCAGTCCCTGAGTTATCTGTCTGCCGCCTTCAGTACCTCTATTAAGGGTCTTCTGTCTGCTATCCGTGTCCTGTGTGCCTCACCCGCTTACTGCACCGACGCCTGTGGCTTGTGAGTTTACCCGTTCTTTGGACTTAGAGGATGCACCTCACTCAGTAAATGATCCTGCATTATGTAACATGAGTCCTGTGAAGTCCCCAGCTCAGGCTGGCTCCATACACTAACCCTATCTACAATATTCTATGTAGGTCTCTTTATCTCCACCTTTTGTGCAGGTCAGAAGAGGGCAGCCTGAGGGTCTTGTGCTTCTCTCGTGACAAGGAATGGATAGAGCACTGCGATACATTTTTGTTGGCATCTCCTGTTCTGACATCAGCACATGTAGTAGTATAAATGGTTGACACAAGTAGAATCATAGAATGTTAACGTTGGAAGGGACCTCTAGGGTACTCGTGTCCAACCCCCTGCTCATTGCAGGAGTCACTAAACCATCTCAGACAGATGTCTGTCCAGCCTCTGTGTGAAGACTTCCATTGAAGGAGAACTCACCATCTCTCGTGGCCGCCTGTTCCCTTCATTGATCACCTTCACTGTCAAAAAGTTTGTTCTAATATCTAATCTGTATTTTCTCCCTTTCACTTTCATCTGATTGCTTCTCGTGTTTCTATGTGCAAATGAGAATAATGATGATCCCTCTACAATGTGACAGCCCTTGAGATATTTGTAGACAGCTATTAAGTCTCCTCTTAACCTTCTTTTTTGCAGCTAAAAATTCCCAGATCCTGTAACCGTTCCTCATAGGACATACTTTGCAGTCCGCTCACCATCCTGGTCGCTCTGCTCTGAATTTGCTCCAGTTTTTCAATTTTTTTTTAAATGTCGAGCCCAAAACTGGACACAGTATTCCAGATGAGGCCTGACCAAGGAGGAGTAGACGAGGATAATTACTTCACGTGATCTAGACTCTATGCTTCTCTTAATAGATCCTAGAACTGTAGTTGCTTTTTTTGCTGCTGCATCACACTGTTGACTCATGTGCAGTCTGTGATCTATTTGTATGCTCATAAAAGAGAGAGGACAGCACCTCCAAAAATCATACAATGATCTAATGCCTCTCGGCAAAAATATATATAATTGATCATGAGGTTCTTAGTTTAACCTTCTGATCAGACTGTCTGAAGCCCACTGCCATGTCACGGCAAACCTCGTAGTGGGTCCTACCGCCTTAATGTAGCGGAGCACGCATGCCGACCACTGCCACAGCAGCAATGCACCAGCAGGGCAGACGGCCTGGTGCCCCACAGCTCCCACACTGCAAGACTGAGTCCCCATGTCTCCAGACTGCGCTGCCCCACCAGCAAAGAACCTCAGCAAAAATGGTCGCCACGCAGCACCCACACCATATGAAAGGAGTACTGAAACTCACCTTCCTCCAGCTTTTCAGTGAGAGCAGAAATGGGCTAGACCCCTTACTTAACAGTCTCCTGCTTATTAAAATCACCTGTGCCAAATGGGAGGAGTGCACATCCAAAGAAAAAAAAGGACAGAACATGCAATATGCTTATAAAAGAGAGAGGACAGCACCTCCAAAAATCATACAATGATCTAATGCCTCTCGGCAAAAATATATATAACTGAACATGAGGTTCTTAGTTTAAAATTCTGATCAGACTGTATGAAGCCCACTGCCACGTCACACCAAACCTCGTAGTGGGTCCTACCACCCTAACAGAGTGGAGCAGCACGCCGACCACCGCCAACATATATATTTTTGCCGAGAGGCATTAGATTATTTATGATTTTTGAAGGTGCTGTGCTCTGTCCCCTTTTTTGAGCATATTGCATGTTCTGTCCTTTTTTTCTTTGATGTGCACTCCTCCCATTTGGCACAGGTGATTTTAATTAGCAGGAGACTGCAAAGTAAGGGGTCTACCCACTGAAAAGCTGAAGGAAGGTGAGTTTCAGTACTCCTTTCATTTGGTGTGGGTGCCGTGAGGCGGCCATTTTTGCTGAGGTTTTGTGCTGGTGGGGCAGCGTGGTCTGGAGTCATGGAGACTCAGTCTTGCAGCGTGGGCACTGTGGGGCACCAGGCCATCTGCCCTGCTGGTGCATTGCCGCTGTGGCGGTGGTCGGCGTGCAGCTCCGCTCCATTAGGGCGGTAGGACCCACTACGAGGTTTGCCGTGACGTGGCAGTGGGCTTCATACACTCTGATCAGAATGTTAAACTAAGAACCTCATGTTCAGTTATATATATTTTTGCCAAGAGGCATTAGATCATTGTATGATTTTTGGAGGTGCTGTCTCTCTCTTTTTTGAGCATATTGCATGATCTATTAGAATGCCCAAGTCTTTTTAACATGTGCTGTTGCTTAGATCTATTCCTCCCATTCTGTAGATGTAATTTTCGATTTTCTTGCCCAGATGTAGAATCCTGCATTTCTCCCTGTTAAATACCATTCTATTACTCGCTGCCCATGGTTCAAGCTTATCTAGATCCTTCTGAATCCTTTCTATGTCTTCTCTAGTGTTAACTATCCCTCCTAGCTTTGCATTGTCTGCAGATGTGATTAGTTTACCTTCAGTTCCTTTATCTAGATCATTTATAAAAATGTTGAACAACACTGGGTCCAGGACAGAGCCTTGTGGTCCCCACTTGTAACACTGGGTCCAGGACAGAGCCTTGTGGTCCCCACTTGTAACACTGGGTCCAGGACAGAGCCTTGTGGTCCCCACTTGTAACACTGGGTCCAGGACAGAGCCTTGTGGTCCCCACTTGTAACAGTGGGGCCAGGACAGAGCCTTGTGGTCCCCACTTGTAACACTGGGGCCAGGACAGAGCCTTGTGGTCCCCACTTGTAACACTGGTTCCAGGACAGAGCCTTGTGGTCCCCACTTGTAACACTGGGTCCAGGACAGTGCCTTGTGGTACCCGACTTAGAACACTTTTCCAATTGGATTTGCAACCATTCATTACCACTCTTTGAGTACGATCACTGAGCCAGTTATGAATTCACCTAACGTAGTCTTGTCAATCCCATACTTGGTCATTTTTTTCAAGAAGGATAGTATGAGATACTTTATCAAATGTTTTGCTGAAATCGAGATATACTATATCTACCGCATTTTCCTGATCCACCAAGTCAGTGATTCCATCATAGAAGGAAATTAGATTAGTCTGGCATGACTTGTTTGCTACAAACCCATAGAGAGTCTCCATTTTTCAATGTGCCTTGTCCTGACTATAAATGTATCATGAATATTTATACACTCTTTTACAACATTGGCCGCTGCATTGCAAAAATGGCAGTAAAAATTTCATTTTAGGCAATCGCCTGCATTGCTAGATGTAGAGAACACATAAGTGCCACGGTTTGTCATGCTGCTGGGTTAAAAACAAATTATTTTCTGTGTATTTTTTCCTGCAGTCGTAGCAAAGTTCAATCAACTCCGCACATGAGTTCAGGAGTTTATAAACCTTCCTATGATGGCGCTTCCTGCCGAGTGGCGCACAATGCCAGGCCGGCTGACTGATAGCCCAATAAAGAACTTAGAAAATAAAACGGGAAACGATACAAGGAAGAAATGACTGCAAGGGTCAGGACTGTAACTTGTGCGCCACAGGGAGAAATGTATTTGCAGCCATGTTATAAGCAGCACAATTTCACACAAAGCAAAAATGAAGATATCTCCCCATCCCCCATACTCGAAAAAAATCTCCGGCACACTGATAAAGGCAGCCATTGTGTCCGTCCGGCATGCCATCTCCATTAAGGTAGAGCTTATTACATGCATTTACCCGGTCAGCACTTTTCTTTGCCTTTTATTAATGCTCTGTCCCTGCTTGAAGCTGGAGCTGCTTTCTCCATCAATGGGAGTTTTGCTGCGTTTCTACTTCTAACACCAGGAAATATCTACAAACTACTGCAACCTGAAATAGGGCACAGGTCATATCTCCAAAAAATGATTTATTCTCCGAAATGGGGCAATAAAGCAGGATAGGGGACCTGCCGGTCCTGTACCAGGCACGTTAGTGAGTCTGCGTTACATCAGGCTAATGGTAGAGGATCCTGTGGATCTGGTTATGGACACACGGAGATCTACAGAATCTATTAGTAGCAAGGCCGACTAGTGAGACCCTGAAATAACAGAACTGACATGAACAATGAGAGATCGTCACACGGGGACATCTTCTCTGGGAACATCTGATTTACAAGAATAGTTGCGAACTTCAGATGTGGCCAGGTATTGAGTGACGGCCTCAGATGATCACTGGAGTTGTGTCCTTAAGGGTGTGGTCACGTAGTTATGTAATATTTTCAGTCCGAGTGCGATCTGACAAAACCTCGGCTCACACTCCGACCAATGTTACTCTATGGGACCGTCCACATGTCCGATTTTCTCCACCGACTGAGAAGGTCTAAAGAAAAAATTGATGCTTACCTGAGTTTGATCTGATATTCGAATTGCACTGGGCCATGCAAGTCAATGATTGAGTGGAAAAAAATGGACTGCACTCGAATGACATCTGAGTGCAGTCCGATTTCCACCGACTGACAGAATGGAGAAGATGGAAACATTTTGTACTCCTTCTTATTCAAGAGAATCAGATCATACCGTGATCACAGAGTTTGATTAGAGTGTGATTTCCATAATCAACACCGTTGTCTGCACTCAGCCTTAGGATAACCCATCAATATCAGATTGGTGGGAGTCCGAGACCCGTCACACATACTGACCAGCTGTCGGCAGCTCCCTGGGTGGCTGGATGGTTGCAGTGTACTGAGCCAGATCAGCATCGCTCCATACACCGTGTAATAGCCATTGTCATCTACTACATCTCTGCTCTTATTGAAGTAAATAGGAGCTGAGCTGCAATACCCAAGAACAGGCAGTACACAGTGCTGGAGCTGTCCTTGACAGACTTTATGTGCTGTGAATATCTGCAATCTGATATTAGTGACCTAAGGATAAGCTATCAATAGAAAAGTTCCAGAAAACCCCTTTGATATCATGCTCTGCTGCATCCATATGCTGCACATGTCACTTCTCAGCTTTGCTGTATGGACAGGGGCAGAGTGCGCAGAGTCATCTCATTATGTTTAGAGAGGGTTTTTTGTACTGCTGGATAGATGAGGCCGTGGAGAGCTGCATTGGAGGATCTAGCTTCTCCTGTTTTATCAGATCTCACCATAACAGTATGTAATCCGCAGATCCTGCATAACATTGATGTTAAGTTGCGATATGTAATGCTTCATTTGCCCCAATGGTGGAGCCACAGGGTAAATTGAACAGATATTGTCAGGCTGATTGCCAGGGACACTTTGGCCCCAATTTATCAAAACTGGTGTTTTGTACTATGCGTTGTGCAAACATTTTGCAACTTTTCCGACAGTTTTATGCCACAATTCTGGTGAAAACCGTTTTATGAATCGACCCCTTTGTGATCAACTTATTGTCAAAGGTCCTTCTAATAAGTAGGGATTATACCGACAGTAGAACCCCTCTAACTCTTTGCCTTTTGCCTATGAATATATATTTTACATTTTAGGAAGTTTCTCTTGTTACTTTTTGTTCAATGACGAAACTCTGTAAATCAATGAAAATTCACTGCAGCCGAGAAACCAATAAAGCAACATAATTATTCCTATCCATAAGGTAAAGTGAAGAAATATCTGTGCGGATAACGCCATTGTCATTTTGTATCACAGAACATAATTGTGCAGCTTTCTTAATATTTATTAGTGCAGCCTCAGCAATTTTATTTCAGTTTTGCAGCACTTTTCTCTTGACAGCAGTTGTGGAGCCGCCATTCGCGGCACAGTCTGCATAAAACCTGAACTATCGTAATAAATAAGTCGACTGAAGGAATAAAATCATGAGTGAGATGACTATTAACTTCTTGGAAGATTAGAACTCGGCAGCTGGCGGTGAGAAGGTAGGTCTCCGCTCCTGGCCCTGAAATTACACATATTACTCTCTCCTCCGCCCAGAATCTGGAAGCTCCAGACATCACTGGGTTGGATAATTGTTAAATTTAAAATCTTAAATCTTGGAAAATGGTGAAACAATGAAAAAGCAGCTTTATTTCTAGTTTTTTTTTCTTCCTTCTGTCTTTTTTAATACTTAACTTTTCTTTTCTTCTTTCTTTCTTTCTTTCTTTCTTTCTTTTCTTTTCTTTCTTTCTTTCTTTCTTTCTTTCTTTCTTTCTTTCTTTTTTTTCCTTCTCTCTTTTTTTTCTTTCTTTCTTTCTATTTCACTATTTTTCTCTTCTTTCTTCTCTACTTTTCTTTCCTTCTTTTAATCTTCTCTTTCTTTCTTTTTTCTTTCTTACTCTCTTTCTCTCTTTTTCCTCTCTATCTTTCTTTCCTTCTTTTATTCTCTCTATTTCTTTCTCAAATTTCCTCTTTCTTTCTCTTTATTTCTTTCTCTCATTCTCTCTCACTTTTTTCTTTCTTTCTTTTTTCATCTTTCCTTATTTTAGTCTCTCGATTTCTCTTTCTTTCTCGCTTTTCCTTTCTTTCTTTCTTCTTTTCCAACTCTTTCCTTCTCTCCCTCTTTCTCTCTTTTTCTCTTTTCTCTCTCTTTTTCTCTGTCATTCTCTTTCTTTTCCTCTATCTCTATCTTTCCCTTTTTCTCCTATTTCTCTTTCTCACTTTTTCTCTTTCTTTCTATTTCTTTCTCTCTCTCTTATAATCTCTGTTTCTTTCTTTCTTTTCTTTCTTTCTTTTCTTTCTTTCTCTGTTGCTTTCTTTCTCTCTCTTTTCTCTCTTTCCTTCTCTCTTTATCTCTCTTGTTCTTTCTTTCTCTCTTTTTCTCTAGATCTTTCTTTCCTTATTTTTTCTCTCTATTTTTCTTTTTCGCTTTTCTTCTTTCTCTGTTTCTTTCTTTCTCTTTTTTCTCTCTCTTTATTTCTATCTTTTTCTTTCTCTCTTTCTTTCACCCCAACACATGTCTCATCTCTTCTTTCTGACACCATGCACTATTAAGGTACTGTCATACTAAGCGAGATCGCTAACGAGATCGCTAAAGCGTCAGCGATTTTATGACGCAGTAGCGATCTCGTTAGCGACTTACTGTGTGTGACATGTAGCGGTGATGTGGCCCCTGCTGAGATGTCGCTGATCGTTCATGAACGTTCTGAGCCGTTTTTTGGTCGTTGGTGTCCCGTTGGTGAGCCTGAATCGCTGAGTGTGACACCCTTTATGAACGACTTTACCAGCGTCGCAGGTGGGACTAGGTTTTCCCAACGACCGCAGAGGTCGTTATACAGATCGCTGATCTCTGATGAGATCTTTGTGTTTGGAAGCTAACTAGCGACCACATAGCGATCGCACCAACGATCTCACCAGGTCGTGTCGTTGTGATCGCTGGTGCGATGCTAAGTGTGACAGTGCCTTTAGACCATACCATGGCCTCAGGGCATTCTCATGGGCATACCCACTGTGGGGCGGGGGGCAGCTGCCCCCCCAGAACAGCGATGGCGAACCAGCACGCGTGCTTGAGAGGGCACCTAGAGCCCTTTCTGCTGGCACGCGTCATCGCCGGCCCTAACCTGCTCCGTCCTTCCTCACACGGCATTCAGCAGCGCGGCTGTATGACATCATTCAGCTCCGTGCCGCTGTGGGCCAGTGAGAGGAAGCGCGGGAGAAGAGGAAAAGCACGGGAGGACGCTGCCTGCCAGAACAGCTCAGAGTAGCAGAGAGCAGCGGTGAGGTGTGTGTGTTTAGCGGAGAGCAGCGGTGAGGTGTGTGTGTGTTGAGCAGAGAGCAGCGGGGAAGTGTGTGTGTGATGGGAGTAATGGAGAAGTGTGTGTGTGTGGGATGGGAGTGACGGAG
Organism: Oophaga sylvatica; assembly: GCA_033576555.1. Lineage (NCBI taxonomy): Eukaryota > Metazoa > Chordata > Amphibia > Anura > Dendrobatidae > Oophaga > Oophaga sylvatica. The sequence goes on along the minus strand of JARQOD010004287.1, from coordinate 34,091 downwards.
AAGGCAATTATGGGAGTGATAGGGAGGGCAACAATGGTTGTGATGGAAAAAGGCAATGATGGGGATGATGGGAGTGATGGAGAAGGGGATGATGGGAGTGATGGAAAAGGCAGTGTTGGGATTGATGGAGAAGGAAGTGATGGGGATGATGGGAGTGATGGAGAAGGCAATAATGGGAGTGATGGAAAAGGCAATGATGGGGATGATGGGAGTGATGGAGAAGGGGATGATGTGAGTAATGGAAAAGGCAATGATGGGGATGATGGGAGTGATGGAGAAGGGGATGATGGTAGTGATGGAGAAGGCAGTGATGGGAGTGATGGAGAAGGCAGTGATGGGATGATGGGAGTGATGGAGAAGGCAATAATGGGAGTGATGGAAAAGGCAATGATGGGGATGATGGGAGTGATGGAGAAGGGGATGATGTGAGTGACGGAAAAGGCAATGATGGGGATGATGGGAGTGATGGAGAAGGGGATGATGGGAGTGATGGAGAAGGCAGTGATGGGAGTGATGGAGAAGGAAGTGATGTGGATGATGGGAGTGATGGAAAAGGCAATGATGGGGATGATGGGAGTGATGGAAAAGGCAATGATGGGGATGATGGGAGTGATGGAGAAGGGGATGATGGGAGGGATGGAAAGGGGATGATGGGAGTGATGGAGAAGGCAGTGATGGAAGTGATGGAGAAGGCAGTGATAGGGATGATGGGAGTGATGGAGAAGGCAGTGATAGGGATAATGGGAGTGATGGAGAAGGGGATGGGAGTGATGGAAAAGGCAATGATGGGAGTGATGGAAAAGGAAATGATGGGGATGATGGGAGTGATGGAAAAGGCAATTATGGGGATGATGGGAGTGATGGAGAAGGCAATAATGGGAGTGATGGAAAGGCAATGATGGGAGTTATGGAAAAGGCAATGATGGGAGTGATGGAAAAGGCAATGATTGGAGTGATGGAGAAGGCAATAATGGGGATGATGGGAGGGATGGAGAAGGTGATGTGGGAGTGATGGAGAAGGCCATGATGGGAGGGATGGAGAAGGCAATGATGGGAGTGATGGAGAAGGCAATGATGAGGTGGTGGGGGAGAAGGCAATGATGGGGTGACGGAGAAGGCAATGATGGTGGTGATCAAAATGGCAGTAATGGTGTGGTGAGGAGGAAATGATGGAGATGGTGGAATGGGTAATGATAGGGGTGTTGGGGAAAAGGCAATGATGGTGGTAGTGGAAAGGACAATGATGGTGGAAAGGACAATGATGGGGGTGATAGGGGAGGAGGAAATGATGGAGGTGGTGGAATGGGAAATTTCTACATTTCTACATGGAGGGGATCATTATGGTACAATACTACAAGAAGGGGACCATGATGGGGCACATTATTAAAAGAAGGGGACAATGATGGGGCATATTCCTACAAGAATGGGACAATGATGGGGCATATTACTACAAGAAGGGGACAATGATGGGGCATTTTTCAGGGTGGAATCTCATTGCATTCCATGCTAAAATCTATCTATCTAAAAAGAAGAAAATTAGAGCAGCACAAAGAAAGAGTCCGGGTGCAGAGTTCCCCAGGCAAATACCAAACCTCAGTTATAGAAATCCAGAGAAATTGGAGGCAGCACACCGTTTGTAGTGAAAAAAAGAGCTATTTAATAAGGCCAAAAGGTGACGTTTTGGTCCAAACAACAGGAACCATTTCTCAAGGCTTGAGAAAGGTTCCTGTTGTTTGAACTGAAATGTCGCCTTTTGGCCTTATTAAATAGCTCTGTTTTTTTCACTACATACGTGTGCTGCCTCCAATTTCACTGGATTTCTATCTATCTATCTAATATTCTTCATTTTTTTTCCCTAAAGATCAATCCAATTGCTGTGTCAGGAAAGGGCAGTGTGAGTGGCTCAGTTTCATTGTGTGATAAGCACCCTTAAGCTTGAAGCCCCCCTGCTGAACAGAAGAGAAGACTGCAAAGATAAGTTTAAAATCAATGAATTGTTTAGATAATAGAATTGATCAAGGCGGTATTGAGTCGTACGTAGCAGGGCTTTGGGGTACGCGGCACCGAGCCCGTTCACTTTACTGGGGGATGTCACGGGTAGCGCAGCTCGGTCCGTTGCCCTGGGCGCTCACTAAAGGGGGGGATATTTACAGGGGATGATAGAAATTGTTTGTGACGCCACCTGTGGTTCCTGGTCAGGGTGACCAGCGCTGCAGTGTAGATCCTCTGAGGGTATGGGGCAGCAAGGTGTTAAGTCTCCCACAGGCGAGACTGATCCCTCGGAGTATATGGCGGTGCAGGGGTGAAGGAACAATAATGCAGACACACACAAGACAGTCTCTTTCTGTAGCTTTACTGGTGATGAAGTTGCAGGCACGTCCCGGGAGGCCGTCAGGGTGGAGGATGCACGTCCAGTAATCACTGAGTAGGTGTAGGGCCTCCTTACATCTATATGTGTGTGAGTTTCTAACTTGCATGAAACAAAGTTTAACTCCGTTTTTTTGCTACGCCCGGCTGATCTTGTGGTGGAGCCTTCTTTTGGACAGAACGAAGTCTCCAATGGTTGCGCTGACCAGACTCCTGTTCTTCCTGACCCCGGTTACGTATCAGCACTGTTGGGCCCCTCTGTGACCTGAAGTCCAGCAGGGTCTCCGGTTTTTCCCACTAGCCGTGAAGGTTCTAGCAAGCTCGGACCCGGTGTCCAGTAGTGCAGAGTGGAGATAAGCCATCATTGCTATTCATCCTCAGTCACTCTCTCTTTCCCTTTTCCACTTGCCTGTCATCCTACTCACACCTTTAACATAAGCACAAGCAGCAGTAGATGTCAGCTTCCTTCTCTTCACCGCTCTCCAAGCATCGGCAGCTCGCTCTCTAACAATACCTCAGTTGACTCGGTCTTACAAATACTGCAGTTCCCTTTCCTTCACTTCCTTCTTAGGCTCTGTCCGAAGTAGCTATCAGGACCTTCCGTCAGACTGATCTATGCTCACATCGAGAGTCACTTTCCACTTCCCTAGGGAACTATCAGTCCGCACGTTCTGAGGTAACTTTCCTCTCCAACACGCTCTGACACAGACTAGTGTAATCTGAGCTCTGACAGGAATCCTCTCACTCCGGTGTTCTGAGGAGATCTGATCTGTCTGAGGTACAACCATAACTAGCTAACGTTCAGCTAGACTGTCTTCATCACACTGCTCTATCTCTCCACACCCTTATATACCTGCGTAATCTAAAGGGCTCCCTCTGGTGGCACCAGGGAAATGTGAAGTGTGAATGAATATCGGGTGATTGTGAATTACCTTCCATGCATCTGTGTGGCCCAGCTGCGCTTGGTACACATGTTCCCAGGAGAGTGCACAAAAAGGTAATTGCAAAACCTGATATTCATTCACATCTCACACTTCCCAACATTACCACTAGAGGGAATCTTAGACTATTTAAGGTCAGTGAGACATGTAGCAGTAGCCAGTTCAGTCAGTGTTCAGTTAGTGTTCAGTCTGGTTCAAGCCAGATCAGTTCCTGTCAGAGCTCTGTGAGAGCTGAAGTGATTCCTGTCAGAGACAGAAGGAGAAAGATTGAAGCTGTTACCTCAGAACGGGCTGACTGTGTTTCCTAAGAACGTGGAAAGTGACTCTCGGAGCGGGCTTATACTCAGTCTGACGGAATGTCCTGAAAGCTGCTCTGGACAGAGTCTGTGAAGGAAGAGAAGGAAGGGGATGACAGTGTTACAACAACGAGCCAACTGAGAACAGTCAGTGAGCGGAAAGGAAGAAAGCTGACAATTACACCTACTGCTACCCGTGCTTATGTTAAGGGTGAGAGCAGGGCAACAGGCGAGTGGAGAAGAAAGGAATAGTGACCTGGGTGATAATCACCGTCACGTGTTAACCGGACGCCGGGTCCGAAGCATTGCTAGTACTTCACGGCTAGTGATAGAAAACCGGAATCCTTGCTGGACTTCAAGTCACAGAAGGTAGCCCTAAGTGTTGATACGTAACTGGAGTCAGGGAGAACAAGGACTTTTAGCAGTGCACTGCATAGGAGGACTTCGTTCTTGCCAACATCTGAGTACCAGAGACAGAAAAGGCTCTACCACAATGTCGACCGGGCGTAGCTGTTGCATTACGAGTTAAACTTGACTTTATGCAAGTTAGGACTCACATACATTTTAAAGGGAAAGGAGGCCTCAAACCTGCTCAGCGATTACCTGCATGTGCATTCTCCACCCTGACCAGCTTCCCGGGACATACCTGAAACCTTCATCAGTAAAGGTATGGAAAGAGAGCAACTTGAGTGTGTCTGCCTTATTGCCTGCACCCTGCAACACCATAGACTTTGAGGGACTAGTCCCACCTGTGGGGGACTTAACATCCAGCTGCCCCGTAACATCCCCTCAGAAGATTCATCTTGCAGCGCTGGTCAAATTGATCAGAAACCACAGGTGGCGTCACGAACTATTATTAAAATCCCCTGTAAATATCCCCCATTGTATGAGCGCCCAGGGCCACGGACCGAGCTCTGCTGCCAGTGACATTCCCCATAGTCTTCAATGGGCTCGGTGCCGAGTATCCCATAACCCTGGTACCATGTGCGACTCATTCTTTGGCGTCACGAACAGGATACGAAGCTTACTGGATGTGAGTCCTGTGTGCCTATTTGGACTGTTTTTGTGAAAAAGACTGTGAGCAGCTTTTGTAATTTTTGCGCCCATTTTCCGCCATTTTGCCGCCATATTCGCGCCCTGAGGCGCTGGTGAAGAAGAAGGGTGTGCCTTCGTGGGCGTACCCCCCCTTGTGGCGCGAAAGCAATGGGCGCCCCCTCTAAATGTTATTACAATACAAGAGCCTGCCCAACTGCTAGGGAGATCCGCCTCCTCTTCATCCTCTATGCCAAAAAGAGGAAGCGCAAATCCCGCCTCCACGGAAAAGACCAGATTGTTCCTGATGGAAAATACAGTCTGGCCTGGAGAGAGATGGCGGAAGGACAGGAGACGCTGTGTGGAGGAGCGGTGGCGCGCAGGCCCCGTTCCCCTGAAGAGCTACTGCCTGTGCCGGAGCCGTCCCCAGGTCGGGATACCGACCAAACCATGAAAGAAGTGGTGGAGGTGGAAGCGGTGTTGAGGGACCTGGCCCGACACCGTGAAGATATGGAGGAGCTGGAGCGAAGGTGGCGTGCCCGAAACAGCGGCTGCTGTGGGACGCAGCACTCTCCCCTCCAGCAGCTCGACCGTTACCTGCATCCCCACTGCAAGCGGCTGATGAAGAACCGGATGCCGGCTCCAAAAGTGCTGATCCCGACTCCACCGATGAAGCGGCGGGAGAGAAGGAGGCTGAGGAGGTCCTGCCCGTTCCGGAGTACCAGCCAGGCCTGGAAGCCGCAGCGGAATGCCGATCCCCAGTAGGGACACCGGAGGAGACCCAGCCGTCCGTGTTGGAGGTCGACTGGGAGGAAATGGAGTACCTGGACGACGTGGAATACGCCGCCCAGGTGGAGAACGAAATGCGACGCCGTGAGCAGGAGCAGCGACGACAGCAGGAGGAGAGAGAGGTGCAGCAGTTCCGTCAGCGTACCAGGAGGAGTTTCTTGCTGATAAAGAAAACGTCAGGAGAGATAAAGGTACGCTCCGGGAACCGCGGCGCCAGGGGTGCGTTAGTGACTTTAAACTCCGCAAAGGCTGGGGTTTCATCCATGAGCCAGGCCTGTACCAAGGGGTATTTGTCAGTCGCAGGGATGTGGAGTCTCATCTGCCCATTGGTCATCCGGGAAGGGATCTCATGAATGGGGATATAGTCAGCTATACGCGGCACTGGGGTCTTAAAGGGTGGTATGCTCTGAACGTCACCCGTGTCAGCGACCCCGTCCCCGACGCCGTAATGTACATCATGCCACAGTGTCCCAAGCCCCAGCAGCGTCAGCACCAGGTCGCGCACCTGCATTATGCCCTGCATCTCTGCGTACGTCTGCATCCTGCTTTGCACCACTGAGTACGTCTGCATCCTGTCCAGCATCTTATGCTGCAACAGCGACCCCTATTGAGCAAGACCTATATTCAGAAGAGGAACCCGTTGAGTCCCAAGTGAATCGTTTAAGTGCAACAAGAACTGTGGCCACTCAAACAAAGATTGCAGGCCATGACATGTTAGTGATGCGTTCCAGATCGCACCGCGTACTTCCAGCCCCAGGAGTGGAAGACGTCACTACTATCTGCAAAGAAGAAGAACAGTAGGACCCAGACAGGGTTTACTGCAGCTGTATAAAGTTGAAGATTTGCACTTTATTAATATTGTAATGATGTTTGCATAATTTTGCATAGAATACCCCAGTTGGGTAAAGTGAAGTAATTGTATGATATGTGATTTTCTTTAAATGTTCTTAGCAAAGACTGCGTGGCTGAGGACTTTGCCAGCCCAAAAACTGTGATGTAAATAGTTCGCACTTCGGTGCCCCATCTTGGTTTTACACAAAGCCTTACTACCTCTGAAGAAAAACCCGGATGGTGTGGCCTAGAGTGAGGTCTGCAGCAATGAAGTCCTGCAGCCCACCCAGGACCCACGTGGGAGGTTTTTGGTGCGGGTCCTCCACAAGAATCTTATGTTGTATTTATTGATGTGAAAAGTATTTTGATATTTTTCTACTTGCCTATGTATACATTGTAACGTTAAAGAGTCCTTACCTCCCGCAAGGGATGAGTTATATTGTTGATGTTATATTATAAAAATGTTTTTCTTTTCTATTTCAGCCCGGGAGTGCTGATGATAACTAGGGGGGGATGTGTGGCCCAGCTGCGCTTGGTACACATGTTCCCAGGAGAGTGCACAAAAAGGTAATTGCAAAACCTGATATTCATTCACATCTCACACTTCCCAACATTACCACTAGAGGGAATCTTAGACTAAGGTCAGTGAGACATGTAGCAGTAGCCAGTTCAGTCAGTGTTCAGTTAGTGTTCAGTCTGGTTCAAGCCAGATCAGTTCCTGTCAGAGCTCTGTGAGAGCTGAAGTGATTCCTGTCAGAGACAGAAGGAGAAAGATTGAAGCTGTTACCTCAGAACGGGCTGACTGTGTTTCCTAAGAACGTGGAAAGTGACTCTCGGAGCGGGCTTATACTCAGTCTGACGGAATGTCCTGAAAGCTGCTCTGGACAGAGTCTGTGAAGGAAGAGAAGGAAGGGGACGACAGTGTTACAACAATGAGCCAACTGAGAACAGTCAGTGAGCGGAAAGGAAGAAAGCTGACAATTACACCTACTGCTACCCGTGCTTATGTTAAGGGTGAGAGCAGGGCGACAGGCGAGTGGAGAAGAAAGGAATAGTGACCTGGGTGATAATCACCGTCACGTGTTAACCGGACGCCGGGTCCGAAGCATTGCTAGTACTTCACGGCTAGTGATAGAAAACCGGAATCCTTGCTGGACTTCAAGTCACAGAAGGTAGCCCTAAGTGTTGATACGTAACTGGAGTCAGGGAGAACAAGGACTTTTAGCAGTGCACTGCATAGGAGGACTTCGTTCTTGCCAACATCTGAGTACCAGAGACAGAAAAGGCTCTACCACAATGTCGACCGGGCGTAGCTGTTGTATTACGAGTTAAACTTGACTTTATGCAAGTTAGGACTCACATACATTTTAAAGGAAAGGAGGCCTCAAACCTGCTCAGCGATTACCTGCATGTGCATTCTCCACCCTGACCACTTCCCGGGACATACCTGCAAACTTCATCAGTAAAAGTATGGAAGGAGAGCAACTTGTGTGTGTCTGCCTTATTGCCTGCACCCTGCAACACCATAGACTTTGAGGGACTGGTCCCACCTGTGGGGGACTTAACATCCAGCTGCCCCGTAACATCCCCTCAGAAGATTCATCTTGCAGCGCTGGTCAAATTGATCAGAAACCACAGGTGGCGTCACAAACTATTATTAAAATCCCCTGTAAATATCCCCCATTGTATGAGCGCCCAGGGCCACGGACCGAGCTCTGCTGCCAGTGACATTCCCCATAGACTTCAATGGGCTCGGTGCCGAGTATCCCATAACCCTGGTACCATGTGCGACTCACATCCTCCTGGGTAACATGTGGCACCAAGCGCAGCTAGGCTACACAGTATTTCTCCATGTATGTGGTATTATTCAGTCACTATGTAATCTGTTCATGGTGTGTTGGTATTTCTCCTTGTATGTGGTATTATTGGTCTTGGTATAGGGGTTGTGTTGCGTATGGCGGTCATTTGTTCATTTTCGTTTAGTTTCATTCACCTTTTTCATTCTAAAATTTTACAACCTGAACAACCATGGCTTGCCCCCCCCCCCTAGTTTTGATCTTGGGTACGCCCATGGGCGTTCTTCACCAGCAGCCCCACATCTCATATTTACCTCTATCTTAGCTGGATCATCTTGCCTCTTTGGAGCAGCAGCCGGTGACCCTGGTGTTACACGCCCACGTTCTTCCCGCCATTTACACAACGCAGCATATCCGTTACCATAGCTGTCATTGCCATATTATACACGGGTTTAATGCGCTATGTGGCACCATTATTCTTGACGTTGGTATAGTCGAGTTGTTTACTCGTACGAAACCCAGGACTCTAGAACTGAGCCCCCCTTTACCCTTATCAATATACCCCAGTTATCCATACCCCAATAACGAATTACAGTAATTCTTTGGAATATGTATGGCCACAGCAGCCTTTATTTAAGTACAAACAACAATAACAATAAATAACAATATATAACAATATATATATATATATACCAATAACACATCAGGGAGGAGTCCTTGAAGCTACAAAGATCATGGTGAATTAAACCAATATCCTGTGAACAACATCCCCCCTCTTACTCCCAGCCGTTACCCCACAGGCTCGGGAGCACCACCATTGAGGTGTGCTGTTCACCCAACCACCTGGGGATCCGCCCACTCCGTGTGAACTCCCCTTCCACCATTCACCAGATCACCACCACATAACTTCAAACAGTGGAGACCCTAAACAGAGTCCCCACAAACCAATTTCCACCAACTTCAAGGACTCTCTCCCCACCCCCTTGAGCCGCCATGACCCAAAATTAACCATCCAGTAACATCATCCAATAGGGAGGGAGGGTGGGACTACTGATGGGGCAAGACAGGAACTGCCCTGGGACCGCCCCATCACTGCCTTATAAACCACCCCCCAACCACTCCCCCCCTTATTTAAATGTTCCTCCCTCATTTTAAACCCCTCCAAACCCCCGTCATGCCGGCCTCCGCCCACGCCTCTTTCTTGAGGGGAGGGAGGCTCTGCTCCGGCCATTACTTGACGTTGGTATAGTCGAGTTGTATACTCGTACGAAACCCAGGACTCTAGAACTGAGCCCCCCTTTACCCTTATCAATATACCCCAGTTATCCATACCCCAATAACGAATTACAGTAATTCTTTGGAATATGTATGGCCACAGCAGCCTTTATTTAAGTACAAACAACAATAACAATAAATAACAATATATAACAATATATATATAACAATATATATATATATATACCAATAACACATCAGGGAGGAGTCCTTGAAGCTACAAAGATCATGGTGAATTAAACCAATATCCTGTGAACAACATCCCACCTCTTACTCCCAGCCGTTACCCCACAGGCTCGGGAGCACCACCATTGAGGTGTGCTGTTCACCCAACCACCTGGGGATCCGCCCACTCCGTGTGAACTCCCCTTCCACCATTCACCAGATCACCACCACATAACTTCAAACAGTGGAGACCCTAAACAGAGTCCCCACAAACCAATTTCCACCAACTTCAAGGACTCTCTCCCCACCCCCTTGAGCCGCCACAACGAGGGCCCATTGAAAACCTCAATGGCCCGAGACCCCCTAAGACCGCAAAGCCATGGCCCTTTCAATACCTTCCTGAATACCTAGTGCCCACATATCTGAACCAACAGCATTCAGATGAACCCCATCGGCCAACCAAAAATCCCCCTCCCCCTTCTCCAAATCCAAATGCCGCACCGACACATTACCATTCCGAGCCATGAATGAAGACACGGCCCTGTTAACCTTTATCCTGGCCTTATTGATTTTAACCAGAGACCTCATGTTTAGTGTTGAGCATTCCGATACCGCAAGTATCGGGTATCGGCCGATATTCGCGTTATCGGAATTCCGATACTTAATTCCGATACTTTTTCCATATCGTATACCGGAATCGGAAGTTCCCATAATTCTTTGAGAGGCAATGTGATTTTAGTCAGCCAATGAGGAATCCTACGAAGTGTGGGCACATCCTGTAATGATGCGGTCATCTTAACTAATGGCATGGCTGTGATTGGCTGCTGAAATGATGTCAGAATGCACTATAAAAGGCGCCGCAGCCATTTTAGCGTCACTGTGCTGTGAACTCAGTTAGGGACAGAACGCTGCTGTGCTGACTCTGAGGGACAGTTAGAGATTGCGATTTTGTGTACTACTGTGCTTGAGGCAGGCTAGTTTACCAACCGCTGTGTAAAGCTTCATTTTGCCAGTGTTGTTTTAACAGCTCTGTGCAAGGTGTGTGTGTGACAGTGCAGGTGACGCTGCAGTTTGCTCTGCATCCACCGCTGTTTGTAGGCATCTGCACGTGTCACTTTTTTTTTTTTTTTTTTTATTTTATTTAGTGGAATTGGTGCAGCTCCATTATATTAGAAAAAAATCAAATCTATTAGTGTGACGTGCTTCCATCCGTATACAATACATTGGTTGCAAACACTATAGAAGTACAGAAAGGAGCTTTTCACAGATTGTGGACAGTTGTGTTTCAGTGTTCACTTCAGTCTGTGTTTTTTACTTTTTTGAGTGCAGATCACGCTCCAGTTACATGTTCAAGCACTGCTGCTTGTACTCTGCTGAGCGTGTCTCAGTGGCTCATCCTTTTCATTTATCTCCAATTGGTTCTGCTACATTCCATTTAAAATAAATCTAATCTATTAGTGTGACGCGCTTCCATCCGTATACAATACATTGGTTGCAAACACTATAGAAGTACAGAAAGGAGCTTTTCACAGATTGTGGACAGTTGTGTTTCAGTGTTCACTTCAGTCTGTGTTTTTTCCTTTTTTTAGTGCAGATCACGCTCCAGTTACATGTTCAAGCACTGCTGCTTGTACTCTGCTGAGCGTGTCTCAGTGGCTCATCCTTTTCATTTATCTCCAATTGGTTCTGCTACATTCCATTTAAAATAAATCTAATCTATTAGTGTGACGCGCTTCCATCCGTATACAATACATTGGTTGCAAACACTATAGAAGTACAGAAAGGAGCTTTTCACAGATTGTGGACAGTTGTGTTTCAGTGTTCACTTCAGTCTGTGTTTTTTACTTTTTTTAGTGCAGATCACGCTCCAGTTACATGTTCAAGCACTGCTGCTTGTACTCTGCTGAGCGTGTCTCAGTGGCTCATCCTTTTCATTTATCTCCAATTGGTTCTGCTACATTCCATTTAAAATAAATCTAATCTATTAGTGTGACGCGCTTCCATCCGTATACAATACATTGGTTGCAAACAATATAGAAGTACACAAACGGGCCTTTCACAGCTACTGAACATGGGTTTTTAATTTTTAACTAAAATATGTATTTTTTCAAATGACACAAATATAAGTAATGTTGAAGAGGAATAGTCCTACATCCATTGTTTGCACAATATTACAGGTGTACATCATGTCCCTTAATCAACAATGTATTATTATATTTACTTGTATGCTTTTATTTAAAAGCCAAGAACACAGAAGGATAACCTTCGCACTGCAGCTGTTGTCAAAGTTCAACCCACATTATGCACTTCCAACATTGCAGCATTTGAGGCATGATGTGAGTTGGATTGGTCAAAGTTATGGAGTGAGAAGGTTCACCATCAGTACCCTATAGCATAAGTATGCTTTTGTGTTAGCATTTGTGTTAGACATGTGGATATCTGCCATAATATGTCACAATTATTTAGTTACAGATTTGTTACCAACACTAATCATTGAATGGTTTTAAATTTGACGTTTCACTTGTTTACAGCTTAGAAATAAGGGTGTAGCCTGATATCTATGTGTAGCACTAGCCACTTTAACATGTCATGTTTTTTTAAACATGTGTAGCTAGGTAGCAGTAATTTTTGCCGGACACACAGCAGGGGAACAGCAGGCGTTACTGAACCCCACTATCACTATAGCTTGTGTATTGGTCTGTGGACACGACACTTCTGAGCAGCAACTGGCAGTGTTGTAGCCCAGGGAGTATAGCTCAGGTGGTAGAAAGATGAACATAACAGGAGACATGGAAAACGTTGTCAACCAGTTAGTTAATCTGAAACCGGACAGGCAAATTCAGGCGAGATCCATGCCTAGTTCATTTTCAGAAAAGTAAGCCGTTCTACATTATCGTAGGATAGTCGCATGCAACGGTCTGTTAGTACACCACCTGCAGCAGTAAAGACGCGCTCCGATAATACACTGCCAGCAGATCAAGCCAGCACCTCCAATGCATACTGGCTAAGCTCTGGCCATGTATCCAGCTTAGAGACACAAAACTTGAATGGGGAAGAGCCATCTGGGAGTACACTGAGAGGGCAAGACATGTAGTCTGTCACCATCTTACGGAAATGTTGCCTCCTGCTGACTGGAGCCGTCTCGGATGGTGTAGACATTGGTGGCGCTGCCACAAAACTTCGACACATTTGGAACATACTGTTCTTGCCCTGTGCAGAGGCGCTGCTTGTGCTCCCTCTTGTTGCAGAGCTGTCTCCACTGCCTCGACGCACAGAGCTGCTTTGTAAATCAGTAGCAGCAGCAGTGCTCTCGGCTGGAATGGAGAACATTATGGATTGCACCAGTGTGTCTTGGTACTTCCGCATTTTACGCTCCCGGTTCAACGGTGTGATGAGGCTTTGTAAGTTGTCCCGGTAGCGAGGGTCTAGGAGGGTGTACACCCAATAATCAGACGTGGTGTGAATGTGTTCGATGCGGCGGTCGTTTCTCAGCCACTGCAGCATGAAATCAACCATGTGCTGCAGACTCCCAACTGGCCAAGAAACGTTGTCCCCTGCAAGAGGCGTCATCTCCGCCTGCTGTGCATCACCCCACCCTTGGTCTACATACTGACTAGAGCATTGTCTACCTCCCTCTGGAGCGATGTCTTCCTCCTCCATTGACTCCTCCTCATCCTCCTCACAAAGTCCTTCAAATACATATAAATTTACAAAATTTAAAACTCAAAATTTAAAAACTTTGTATCATAATTCTGTAACATCAGTTTATGGAAACACAATAGCATTACAAAAGGATAGACAAAAAATGTACATTATGTGCTTTGTAAATACATTAAAAGTTTGTAATGGTTATGAAAATATAGACAGCGACTCTGGAGGTTCAATTGTTGATACAGCATGGTACTTTGAAAGTCCTCCAGCCCTTTGTGAGGAACCACGTTGCGCTGACTGTCCAGAAGGTGATGGAATTTGTGACTCCTCATCCTCCACCTCTTCCAAAACCTCATGCCTTAGTGCTTGCAGTGTTTTTTGAAGCAGGCAGATAAGGGGGACAGTCAGGCTGACTAGTGCATCATCTGCACTCGCCATCCGCGTTGACTCATCAAACGCACGCAAAACGTGGCAGATATCCTTCATAGAGTTATTCGCCACTCATTACACTGGCAGTGGCTGCCCATTCATTATAGGATCCAATTCTAATTACTGGTTCTCACCAACATAGCTCTCCACAGCGCAGCACCCCCCTACATCTCCTCCCTTATTTATATTTATCGGCCTAACCGACTGCTGCACTCTGCAAACGACCTTCGACTAACCTCTGCACTAATCCGTACCTCCCACTCCCAACCCAAGACTTCACCCGCGCTGTGCCAATCCTCTGGAATGCTCTACCCCAAGAAATTAGGACTATCCGCAATTTGGATGGTTTCAGGCGCTCCCTCAAAACACATTTGTTCACAGTGGCCTATCACATTCACTAATCAAAGTCATTCTATGTGTAATTCTGTGTGTGTAGCCCATTCACTATCTCCATGCATCCCTCACTTCCTTAAATGGCTGGACCATCATTGTAAAAACACCATTGTATATAAACACCTGTACTTTGTATCTCCCACACCTCATTGTAGATTGTAAGCTTTCACCAGCAGGGGCGGCTGATTTTGCTTTAATTATTGTATTGTTAACGTTGTTACTTATGACTCGTGTTTTGAAACTGTTAAACTGTAAAGCACTGCGGAATATTATGGCGCTATATAAATAAATAATATTATTATTCTTATTATAGAGGCCCACTCAGTAGTGGTGAAGTGTGAACGCCGCAAATTGCGAGTTGACTGCGCCTGATGCAGCTGATACTCCATTACTGTTGGCTGCTGCTCACACAACCGCTCCAACATATGTAACGAGGAATTCCACCTGGTGGGTACGTCACATATAATGCGATGTTCATGAAGGTGAAATCTGCGTTGCAGAGCTGCAATCAGCGATCTGGCCATGCTGGAACGTCGCAAGTGAGCGCACTCTAGGCGGACCTTGTGCAGCAGTGCATCAAGATCCGGATAGTCCCTCAAAAAACTCTGCACGACCAAGTTGAGCACATATGACAGACATGGTATGTGAGTGAGGTTGCCAAGGCCCAGAGCTGACACCAGATTTTGGCCATTGTCACACACTACCAAGCCTGCCTGTAGATTCTCTTCCAAAAACCACACGTCGCTCTCCTGCTTTATGGCATTACAGAGCTCCTGCGCTGTGTGGCTAAGATTCCCCATGGAAATTAATTTCAGGATGGCCTGTTGACATTTGGACACGGCTGTGCTCATATCGGTCGCAACAGGTAAACGTTCACGGGTCCATGTGGAGGTAGACCGTGACGGCTCCTGCAGCGATGATTCTGAGGAACTGGAATAGGAGGAGGAATCAATGTGTACAGACTTGATTCCTGCAATCCTTGGAGTTGGCAGAACACGTACAGCGCCACTCGCAAGATCAGTACCCGGCTGCACAACATTGACCCAATGGGCAGTGAGGGAAAGGTATTGTCCCTGGCCATGGGTGTTAGAACCCTCTTGTTAGGTTTTGTTTCAGTTTGCTGGTCACATGACCTTTTTCCCTATTTAGTCTGGCTCCGCCCTTCTGGCTTTGCTTGACTTCATTGTATTATCTACTGTTAAGCTAGCCGGGTGCTTAGGTGCCTTAATCTGTGAGTTTTGCTTGATGTTAGGATCACAAAGTATTTATTTTTCTGTTTAATTATCCATGCTACAATTTATGTTAGGAGGTGTCCACCTTTTCTCCCAGTCCCTAGATCTTGTAGGGATTACTCCCTCGCAACTATAGGTCTTCGTTCACACTAGATGAGGACTTTAGCGGGTCTGGTCGCAGGATCAGGTTCCCCGTTACATCGTAGGGATTCAGCTTAGTTGTATTGTAGGGACAGAATTCCCTTCTTTCCTTACTGGTTGTAGCAGATCATAACAATGGGTACTGGTCCACGCATCGGTGGTCAGGTGGACCTTGCTACTGAGGGCTTTTAGTAGCGCATGTTTAATTTTTCCCTCAACATGCTTTTGCAGACCAGGGACGGCTTGCCTGCTGAAATGAAATCGGCTTGGCACATTGTATTGTGGGATTGACAATGATATTCAGTTACGGAAACTGTCTGTCTCCACCAGCCTGAATCACAGCATTTCAAGGGACAGGAGTTTTGCAATGCCAGCATTCAGAGCCTGTGCTCGTGCATGGTTTGCGGAGTATGGCCGTCTTTTATCCCATGCCTGTGCTACCGCTGGCTGTTTTGTGGCCTGGGAGTGTGAGGATGACAGGGAACTTGCTGCTGTGTGTGGAATAACAGTTTGTCTCTGGACAACAGTGGCCGAGGTTCTTCCATGGCGATCCTGTGAGGAAGCATAACCAGCTGTGTGTGAGCTCGATGAAGAGGCTTCAACACAACCTGAAGATGTAGGTGCTGCTGTAGGTTGGCCTACATCTCCAGTGTGTCTTTGTAACTCAACTACGTGCTTTGTCCGCACATGTTTCCACATATTTGTGGTATTGAGGTGACTGACACTTTTAGCTATTTTTAATTTTTGATTACACAGCTTGCATTTCACATAGCAAATATCATGTGCAAGTGTGTGAAAAAAGGACCACGCAGTGCAAGTCCTGGGAGCGCACGTTTTGACTTTTGGAAGACAACTGCTCCGAACAGGTGCCAAACTGGAGGCTACAGGCAACCGAGTCTGCAGCCTAACTCTCCCTCCTGTTTGTACCGTTGGGGCAATGTCTTCCTCTATCTTCCTTCTATCACTAACCATTTCTCTAGGCCTCTCCCAGCTTTCAACCAAAGTACTGGTTCTCACCCACAAAGCTCTCCACAGTGCAGCACCCCTCCTACATCTCCTCCCTCATTTCTATCTATCGGCCTAACCGACTGCTGCGCTCTGCAAACGACTTTCGACTAACCTCTGCACTAATACGTACCTCCCACTCCCGACTCCAAGACTTCTCCTGCTCTACGCCAATCCTCTGGAATGCTGTACCCCAAGAAATTAGGACTATCCACAATTTGCATGGTTTCAGGCGCTCCCTCAAAACACATTTGTTCAGAGCGGCCTATCACATTCACTAATCAAAGTCATTCTATGTATTCTGTGTAAGTGTGTGTGTGTCTCTAGCCCATTCACTATCTCCATCCCTCAGTCCCTTAAGATGGCTGGAACATCATTGTAAATGCACCATTGTATATAAACACCTATACTTTGTATCTCCCCCATCTCATTGTACATTGTAAGCTGTCACGAGCAGGGGCGACTTATTTAGCTTAAATTATTGTATTGTTAACGTTGTTACTTATGACTTGTGTTCTGAAACTGCTAAACTGTAAAGCGCTGCGGAATATGATGGCGCTATATAAATCAATATTATTATTATTCCTCTGAGCTGCTCCCACCACCTTCCTGTTCTTCATGCCATGTTGGGTATTGGACCTCATCATCTCCACTACCCTCTTCCAACACTGCTGTTGGGTGGTCTGGCCAGCACCATGCTCAACAGAAACTGGCACCTGGGTCTCAACATCATCATCAGATGCGTTCTGCGGTGTGCTGACCATCGGCACTGTCTCACCCGCCTCTTCAGATTCAGAGAGACACAGCTGTTGCGCATCACTGCATACTCCCTCTTCTTCACATTACAGAATGCTGCTTGGCTGGGCCCCTGTTTGCAAGCCAATAGATTATGAGAACAGAAGCAGACACTCAGCTGGCTCCTGTACAGAACTCTCTGACTGCCTGGGCAATTTGCCAGGCGGTGAAGAGACAGATGGTTGCCCAACAGTGCTGTGGTCCTGAGAGGAGGTGGAAGCAATTGAAGTCGATGCATTGGCTGAGATCCAAACAACAACGGCTTCAATTTGTTCTTCCCGCAGCAGGGGGGTACTCCGAGCTCCTACAAAAGTGCGCATAAAGGAACGCTCACGGCCCGGGGAAAACTGGTGGATGCTGTGTCACTGGGGGCCGCAGCAGCCACAGAATCCCCACGTCCTCTCCCTGAAGAAACTCCACGACCACGTGCCTTACTCCCTGCCTTCTTCATCTTGGTAGATTGATAAAGAAAGTCTGAAAAGTTATAAGGCCTAAGTGTGGTTATTCCGCAGAGACTGCAGTGAACACTGCACACAACTGTTCAGTAGGTGTGAAAGGCCCCTTTGTGTACTTCTATAGTGTTTGCAACCAATGTATTGTATACGGATGGAAGCGCGTCACACTAATAGATTTTATTTATTTGTAATAGAATGGAGCAGCAACAATTAGAGAAAAATTTCAAGGATGTGCCAGTGACACACGCTCAGCAGACTACAACCAGCAGTGGTTGAAGAACTAACTGGAGCGTGATCTGCACTCCAAAAAGGAAAACCTCAGACTACAGTGAACACTGCACACAACTGTTCACTACCCAACGCGTCTCAGCAGGAAGGCAGTCTGTGCGTCAAAACAAAGGCGCAAGCATACATCCACGTACCCTGTTTATAAAGCTATATAAAAAAAATTATGTAGTAGTGACGCACACTTTATTGAGGTACAGTATTACATCGCCATTCACCATCTGTGGCTATGCAGTCTCATCTATATATACCTTATCTATCCGTTGTCATGCTTGCAAGTCGACAGTCAGGCATAAATAGCAATTTTCACTATGCACTATGCACTTTTTAAAGGTTATGTTTGTTAATAAACATGATTATTGCCACATATTATGAGTATTACATGATGGAAATTGTATAATTTTGTATAAACTGTTTAGTGACATTATTCAGCAAATGTAACATTTTAGTAATGTCACAGATAACTTGTAATGCTGATGATGTTTTGAAGTCAGACATTCATTGTCTATACAATAAAAATGGTGTACATACTGTTACTTATCCATCATTAATGGATTCAGATATGTACTTGTATGCTTTTATGTACAACCGTATAGCAGATTCCTTAACTAATTTATTTTGTGGTTTGCATTGCTGTTCAACATGTTAATGTATGTGTTTATGTTTGTCAATTCTTTATTTATCTAGATATTAGTTTAAATGAAATCATCATCTTATGGTAGTAAAGGTTATCTTTCTCTTGTTTGAAGTATAGACATTTAAAATTGACAGGTAACAAGGAAATTACTTGATCTAGTATTTAAACATCCTCCTTGACCCTGGGCTCCAACACCGCCAGTTGTTGCTCGGAAGTGCTGTTAGCACAGTCAACACTTGCTCCTGTGTTACTGGGGTTCAGTAACGTCAGCTGGTCCTCGGTTGTGCCATTGGCTCTTTTCCTTCTGCTGCCCCTCCGGGTTCCAGCACAGTCAGCTGGTCCTCGTTACTTGCATTGGCTCTTGTACCTTCTGCTACCCGTCCGGGTTCCAGTACCGTCAACTGGTTCTCCGCAGTGCCTTTGGCCTAGGTGCCTCCATCTCGGTATCCGAGTTCCAGCAACGTCTGCTGGTCCTTGGTAGTGCTTTGGAGCACAGGTACCTCCTGCTTAGTAACCGTGTCCCAGTAACGTCAGCTGGTCCTCGGTTGTGCCATTGGCTCTTTTCCTTCTGCTGCCCCTCCGGGTTCCAGTACCGTCAACTGGTTCTCCGCAGTGCCTTTGGCCTAGGTGCCTCCATCTCGGTATCCGAGTTCCAGCAACGTCTGCTGGTCCTTGGTAGTGCTTTGGAGCACAGGTACCTCCTGCTTAGTAACCGTGTCCCAGTAACATCAGCTGGTACAAGATTGTGCTACAAATACAAGATACGGAACAAGAGACACAAGAACAATAAGCAGAAGATCTAAAAGCAGAAGAACATGAAGTATAAGACCAAAATGAAGAGCAAAATATATGCTCTAAATTCTAAGCAGAAGAAGACTAAGCAGTGTATGGGGGTGAGTCCGTTCCTCCTCGTGGTGCCCCTGGAAAATGCCTGCTGCTGCAGGCTAAACTGAACACGGACAAATACTGTTGTAATTTAAATCTTTTGTGACAGCAAGAACGGAAGGATGAAAAATTCATACTTTGACAGATTACAAGTACAGGATTCTCTGTCACAAATAAGAATATGATGAAGAAGATGAAGCAGAATATGAATAAGAATAATAGTTTAATAAGAAGAATATGAGTAATGTTAACAAAGATGAATAGCAAGAAGTTTAAGAAGAAGATAAAGAAGGTGAAGATGAAGAATAATTTGATGAAAAAGATGATGCTGCAGAAGATTATGAAGGAGAAAGTGTGTGAAAAGTTAAAAAGGTGAAGATGAAGAGCATGGAAGTTGTGTAATATACATATTTGCCAAAATAAAAAACGTTAACATTGTCAATTTCTTCGTCAATCCGAACATCTTTAAAAAAAAAATATTTATGCTATTCCATTTGATTGGGTTAAACATCTATGCCTTTAATGTCTCCTCAACCTTCCCCAATACATTCTACATTACTCTTTCTTGTTTTCCTTCATGTACAATTAACCAACAAGGCAAGAATGGGTTTTTTTTAATTTCGATATTTTGTTCCCATAGACTTACATGGGACTTCCGGTATCGGTATCGGGTATCGCCGATATTTTAGTGATATCGGCGATACCATTCCGATTCCGATACTTTAGGATATCGGAAAGTATCGCTCAACTCTACTCATGTTCCTCCAACGTCTGCGTGGCACAATGTCAGACCAAACTAAAATGACCCCCGGATACAACACCCATAACCGCAAGCAATCCTGCTTGATATCTCGCACTAACTCACGAAAAGGACGCACCGCAAGATCATTCCCCCCGACATGGAGTACCAAAACATCGGGAGCACGGTCCAAGCGGGCGCACGCATGAATTTCGGGCAACACCCTTCTCCACTGCATTCCTCGAAAACCGAGCCATCGCACTACCGCCATAGACCGGGGAAATCCCAGTTGCCGACCATCAATCCTGACGTCGGCTCTCAACGCTCCCCAGTGGACGAAGGAGTGACCAAAAATCCAAATCAGCATAGGAAGGGAACCTGAAATGAGAAAATAACACTAAACATCCCAAAAGATCACCCTTAACCAACTCCAAACTTCCCACGCAGGCCCTCAGAACAACCAAATACCACCTCGAAAAATCAAGGCCTAATATAACTCCTAAATCGATTAGACTTACAACGCCCAATACGTTGTATTGATGCCGCGTCCAACCCCCTACCTGCCGCCTCAGTCGCCGCCCCAATCCGGAATGAATGCGTCCCAAAACGAGAATCATCGAGACCTAATGCTCGAATGGACTTTTTGAAAATGGCGTTGAACTGATACCTGGACAGGCTACCGCCATCGGCATGGCACAACAATGAGCCCCCCAACCCGGGGCCCAACTCCCAAAAACGCTGCAAACATAACACTGGACACATCGGGTACCCTGATACAATACCCAACACTACCCGACGGCCCCTCCCCTCTTGATCCGTCTTGGATTTACGCAGCCAAAACTCAACACCACCCGCCGTCAATAATACATCCTTAGCCAACAAACCCCCGCCGCCTGTCTATTACCCGAAACCAGCTCACCTACCCGCAAAGCCCCAAAGAATGCCAACGAAAAAGCCAGACGGAATAACAGAACTTCAAAACGAGAAGAACACGTCGTGTCCAAAATAAAACCCAATCGCTCTAGCAAAGCGAAGGATACCGAGCGCCTCGTATCACCCAACCCCTTATTTCGACGAAAACCCTTTGCCGCCTGCTGCACCAAAAAGGTCTTTGACACATCGCTAATCCCCCGCAAACGAAACCCAAAAGATAGTGCTGCTAAAACCGCGACACTTTGGCACAAGACCATCCTTCCCTCGCCCCTTGCCCCAACCAAGCCAATAAGGCCCTTTGTAAATCCACCCCATCCCCCAGAACTGGAATTGTCATTAAAAACTCTTCCCAGTTACGCCACACTGCCCGATAAGCCGCCCAAGTTTTTGGAGCCAACGATGCCCTAATCAGAGACTCTGCAGACCGTAAACCACCTTCCACAACTCCTCCGGGCAGGCTAGACCCTCGCACTCCGCTTCCGGGGCCAATGAGCGAAAACGATCCCACTGTGAACGAGAAAGAGAATCAGCTATGTCATTCTTCACACCCGGCACGTGCGTCGCCGTCACGTGTGCATTCAATTCCAAACATAACAAGACCAAACGTTGCAAAACTCGCACGACAGGAGGAGAGGACGCAGTAAGCCCATTAATCGCGCAAACAACTCCCATGTTGTCACAATTAAAACGCACCCTGCGATCACGAAACTCACTTCCCCATAAATGCACCGCCACCAGAATTGGAAAAATTTCCAATAATGTTATGTTCCGAACTAAGCCCTCAGCCACCCACTCTGCAGGCCAACGAGACGCACACCATTGCCCCCTGAAATAGGCTCCAAAACCAACCCCTCCGGCCGCGTCCGTAAACAACTCCAACACATCACTCCCAACAACCTCGGCCATGACCAAAGAGCGCCCATTATATCCTTCTAAGAAGGAATCCCAAACTGCCAAATCCGCCTTAAGTTCCCCAGACAAACGTATGAAGTGATGAGGGGCTTTTATCCCTGCCGTAGCGCTAGCCAGCCTACGTGAAAAAACTCGCCCCATCGGCATCACTCGACATGCGAAGTTCAACTTCCCTAGCAACGACTGCAAATCACGCAACGACAACTTCTTCACCCGGCGCGCTCTACCTACTTCAGCCCGTAAAGCCAACAACTTTTCCTCGGGCAATCTGAACTCCCATGCCACCGTGTCGATGACTATTCCCAAAAAACACAAACAAGAAGATGGGCCCTCAGTTTTGCCTGGCGCCAAAGGAACCCCAAAATGCTCCGCCACCCACTCAACAGTTTTCAAGATCCCATGGCAGCATGAAGAATTTGCTGGGCCTACACACAGAAAATCGTCCAAGTAATGAATAACAGATTCACAACCAGACACCTCTCGCACCACCCACTCCAAAAAAGAACTAAAAGCCTCAAAATAAGCACATGATAAGGAACAGCCCATCGGCAAACATCTGTCAACAAAGAACTCCCCCTCCCAAAAACAACCCAGCAGCTTCAAACTATCAGGATGAACTGGCAAAAGTCGAAAAGCAGATTCAATGTCAGTCTTAGCCATAAGGGCCCCTCGACCACACTTCCTCACCCACCGCGCAGCCTCGTCAAAAGAGGAATAAATAACCGAACAAATTTCCGGATCAATGCCATCGTTCACCGACTCCCCCGTGGGTAAGAAAGATGCTGAATAAGCCGAAACTTGTTCGACTCCTTCTTGGGAACAACGCCCAACGGGGAAACCACTAAGTCCTGAAAAGGTGGCGACGAGAAAGGGCCCGCCATACGACCCAACAAAACCTCTTTTGCCAATTTCTCACTGACCACCTCCTTATGCAATAAAGCCGAATGCAAATTCTTAAGTACCCGCGGGATAACAAACGGAGGATGCGGGATAACAAAACCATCCTTAAAACCATTGAACAGTAACGACGCCTTTTCCCTGTCACCGTATCTATTTAGATAAGGGACCATCTTTTCCAAACTCACCGGAGTCTCTCCCTTGGGAATTACCACCCCCAGGCTTCTGCTTCCCTTTTTTAAAACACTTAGACGCTCCATGGGAGGCGCCATTGCAATTGGAGCAGACATGCTTAAATTTACACCCCGCCCCAAACTTACACTGGCCGTCATTAAACTGCCAGCACACCCCAAATTTGTTCCCACCTCCTTGGCCTTGACCACTTCCTCCCGCTGCCCCAGCTGTATTTCCACTCTGGCCGGCGCCCCCAGTTCCCCCGAGAAAGGAATGCCCAAACTTATTCTGTGCAATGACTCTCATCCACAGACCAATGTCCTTCTGATCCCAACGAATCGCCGGACGCACGGCCTTCCTTTGCCTGAACTGCTCATCATACCGCAGCCAAGCCTGTCCCCCATACACCCTATGCGCCTCCCCAATAGCATCAAAATAACAAAACAAAGCCGAGCAGTTGTCTGAAGCTTTCTCCCCGATAACACTTGCTAAAATAGCAAACGCTTGTTGCCAGTTGACGAACGTCTGAGGAATTAATCGCCACCTCCGTTTCTCCTCCTCCTCCTTCTTACTATCTTCCTTTTTACTTTTATCCAAATTAAACTTCTCCAAAGGCAACAATGAGAATATTTCAACGTACTCATCCTTCCAAATACGCTCCTTAACTTCCTTCTTCAAATGAGCCCCCAAGGGGCCCTCAAAACAAACATATACCTCCCCGTGAGCCCTATCATCTAAACGCACCCGACACTCCTTTTCCTTCTCTGTCTGCACCGACACAGACACCGGTTCAGCACTAAGCCCTTCCTGTTCCGACACGCTCGCCACTATCTGCCCCTCAACCTGTGATCCAACCCACGCCGTCACTGGAGACGGAGAACTTATACCCTTCTCTAATCGGGATAGCAAATTCCGCACATCTACCAGCATATCCGTAACCCCGGCTACCTCGGCCACCCCCCCAACACTATTACTAACTCCCGGCCGAGCTACCCCAAACGGTGAAGAAGACAAAAATGAATGACCAACGCTTAACATAGAATTATACTCACCGGGCTGCGAGGGAGCTGTGAGCCCTCCAGCCGGATAACCTGGTTCCAAAGGTGCGTCGCCACCGCCTTGATCTGACACCACGACTCCGCTGACCTGCTCCTGACGTCCGGAAACCGCTCGGTGACTTCCAGATGAAGAAGGCCTAAACCCCATTGGGGATCCAGCCCGCTGATCCTGAAACAACATTGAAGACGCAGCAGCACCCGACGATGGATTAGCAGCAGCAGCCAAACCAAGCCGCCCCGCGTTCACCCCACAGCAACGGCCCTCCGATCCCTCTGTAAACCCTCCGCCTATGGGGGGTAAAAGCTGCTGACCCGTGCCGACCGATGCCACGGCCGCCGAAATTCTGAAGCCGTCCACAGAGGCAGGCCGCAGTGCAGTAAAACTGCCGCTGTGACCCCCCGACGAACCTGGAACCCCGCCGTCACCAAGGGGGGAAAATTGCTGGTCTGATGAGCCGGCCGTTCCGTAATTTGACAACGCACCTGCATGACCATCCGGAACAGATAGCAATGCAAGCCGATCGCGACTGCGACCGCCCGCTGACGCAGCTCTCAAAAAACGCCCATCGCTTAGCAGCTCCCACGACGACGCATCACCGATGCTTCCTGAGGCGGGCCGCCCAGAAGGTCCCTCGCCACTGCGACCTCCCGAAGACGCAATTCTCCCGCGACGCCCGGGACATACCGGCTCCAAAGACGACGCACCCGCAGTGCGATTGGAAGCAGGTCGCACAGCAGGTGACTCAGCACTGCGACCCCCCGAGGACGCAGATCTTCCACGACGCCCGGCGCTTGGAGACACCAACGCCGACGCACCCGCGCTGCTATCTGAAACAGGCCGCAAAAAGGATCGCTCACCACTGCGACCTCCCGAGGACGCAGCTCTCGCTTGACGGCCGGCGCGCAAAGACTCCGCCCCCCGACGTGCACTCGGCGGAGGAGAAGTTACCGCCACAGGGCCTCGCTGGCTTGGTGGATTCCTCCCAGGCCGAGGCCTGCTAACGCGAGCTCCGCGCGCCGCCCGGCCTGGAGGGGCCCGTGAGGGGCTCCTGCGCCGACGCGAGGCCCGAGGAGCCTGATCCGGCGACAGTCTTTCAGGAGGCCTCACCCTTCTTGGCCGCCTCTCCCTTTGCGATGCCCCAGACGACGGACCAGAAGCTCCCTGAACGATAATCGCCACCTGCGCTTCCAGCCATCCAGGAGGCTGCGACGAGGCCACAGCTCTGAGGCGCTCGATCGCCGCGTTTGCAGACATGGTAAGTTGTACTGCGTCTTACTACTGATGGGGCAAGACAGGAACTGCCCTGGGACCGCCCCATCACTGCCTTATAAACCACCCCCCAACCACTCCCCCCCTTATTTAAATGTTCCTCCCTCATTTTAAACCCCTCCAAACCCCCGTCATGCCGGCCTCCGCCCACGCCTCTTTCTTGAGGGGAGGGAGGCTCTGCTCCGGCCATTACTTTTTATTTATAGTCTGCCCCCACCAGAAGGAAGATTCTTCTTTTCTCTGTAATTCTACGTTGTGTTGTTCCTGGACGCCGACCCTCGCTTCTCTGGGTGATCAGTAATTGGGAACATTTCAGCTCTTATTCATTTTCTACTTCTTCACTTTAATCTAAATAAACTGCAGCAGATCAAAACCAGAAACTTCACAGATTTCATCTGAGACATATTCTCCTCTAATATCTGAGGAATGGAGAGCGGCCACCGAAAACATTCCGGATCAGAATCACCCAAATCATGATATAATCAGAAACATTCCTGAACATTCCACTAGAAATGGAGATGACTGCAAAACAAATCCAGGAGACCCGATAATATCAAAATATCACATGTCAGTGACAAATACAATTAGTATAGTGTGTGCAGCTTGCTGTACATGTATCTAATTAATAATTGCTGACTTCTTAAAAAAAAATAGCGTGGGCTCCCGCGCAATTTTCTGAGCCAGAGAGGGAAAGCCAGCGACTGAGGACCGATGTTTATAGCCTAGGAAGTGGTTAATACCCATGGATCTTCCCAGGTTATGAATATCAGCCAGCAGCTGTATATTTAGCCTTTACTGGCTATTAAAGTAGGGGGACCCCCCAAAAAAAATGACATGGGGTCCCCCTATAATTAATAACCAGAAAAGACTATGCAGACAGCTGCGGGCTGATATTCATAGCCTAGGAAGGGACCATGGATATTGGACCCCCCTGGCTACAAACATCAGCTCACAGCTGCCCCAGAAATGGCGCATCTCTAAGATGCGCCAATTCCAGCACTTTTCCTCTCTCTTCCCACTGCACTGTAGCAGTGGCATATGGAGTAATAGGGGGTTGATGTGACCTTTGTATTGTAAGGTCACATCAAGCCCGGCTTAGTAATGGAGAGGTGTCAATAAGACGCCTATCCATTACTAATCCTATAGTTGTTAAGTGGTTAAAAAAAGGCACAGCCAGAATAAAGTCTTTTAATGAAATAAAACAATAAATACAGTTTTCCATCTTTAATGTGCTGCTAATCCATGCGTTGCCCTTATTCTACTGTAATAAATAAAAAATAACAAACCAACAATATACCATACCTGTCTCAAAAGTAGTTTTTAACCACCTATGGGGTATCGGTGAACTCAGGAGAAATTGCATAACAAATTTTGGGGTCCGTTTTTTCCTGATGCCCTTGTGAAAATTCAGAATTTGGGGTTAAAAACATTTTTGTGGGAAAAATGTGATTTTTTTTTTTATTTTCTCTGCTCAACGTTATAAACTATAAACTTCTGTGAAGCACCTGAGCATATTTTGCATTCAAAAAGGCAAATGCAGCTCCTTCCCTTCCAAGCCCTGCCGTGCCCCCAACAGTGGTTTTCCCCTGCACAATAAATTGTATGGCTTCTCCTGTTACCCTTGTGAAAGTAAAAAAAAATTGGGTCTAAAGACAAATGTTTGTGAGAAAAAGTTAAATGATTATTTTTCCTTTCACGTTCCATTAATTCTTGTGGAGCACCTGAAGGGTTAATAAACTTTTTGAATGTGGCTTTGAGTACCTTGAGGGGTGCAGTTTTTAGTATGGTGTCACTTTTGGGTATTTTCTGTCATATAGGACCCCTCAAAGCAGAGGTGTATCTAGGCTTTCTGGCATCCGGGACAAGAATTCGGTTCGTTCCCCCCCCCCCCCCCCGCACACATGCGATTTGTACAGTCATGACCAAAAGTTTTGAGAATGACACAAATATTACATTTTCACATGATCTGCTGCCCTCTGGTTTTTATGTGTGTTTGACAGATGTTTTTATCACAGACAGAAATATAATAATTGCAAACATATGAGTAACAAAAGCTTATATTGACAGTTAGAATGAGTTAATGCAGAAAGTCAATATTTGCAGTGTTGACCCTTCTTCTTCAGGACCTCTGCAATTCTCCCTGGCATGCTCTCAATCAACTTCTGGACCAAATCCTGACCGATAGCAGTCCATTCTTGCACAATCAATGTTTTCATTTTGTCAGAATTTTTAGGTTTTTGTTTGTCCACCCGTCTCTTGATGATTGACCACACGTTCTCAATGGGATTAACATCTGGGGAGTTTCCAGGCCATGGACCCAAAATCTCTATGTTTTGTTCCCTGAGCCATTTAGTTATCACCTTTGCTTTATGGCAAGGTGCTCCATCATGCTGAAAAAGGCATTGTTGATCGCCAAACTGCTCTTGGAGGGTTGGGAGAAGTTGCTCTTGGAGGACATTCTGGTACCATTCTTTATTCATGGCTGTGTTTTTAGGCAAGACTGTGAGAGAGCCGATTCCCTTGGCTGAGAAGCAACCCCACACATGAATGGTTTCAGGATGCTTAACAGTTGGCATGAGACAAGACTGGTGGTAGCGCTCACCTTGTCTTCTCCAAATGAGGCGTTTTCCTGATGTCCCAAACAATCGAAAAGGGATTCATCAGAGAAAATAACTTTACCCCAGTCCTCAGCAGTCCACTGCCTGTACCTTTTGCAGAATATCAGTCTGTCCATGATGTTTTTTCTGGAGAGAAGTGGCTTCTTTGCTGCCCTCCTTGAGACCAGGCCTTGCTCCAAGAGTCTCCGCATCACAGTGCGTGCAGATGCACTCACACCTGCCTGCTGCCATTCCTGAGCAAGCTCTGCACTGCTGGTAGCCCGATCCCGCAGCTGAAACACTTTTAAGAGACGGTCCTGGCGCTTGCTGGTCTTTCTTGGGCGCCCTGGAGCCTTTTTGGCAACAATGGAACTTCTCTCCTTGAAGTTCTTGATGATGCGATAAATTGTTGACTGAGGTGCAATCTTTCTAGCTGCGATACTCTTCCCTGTTAGGCCATTTTTGTGCATTGCAATGATGACTGCACGTGTTTCTTTAGAGATAACCATGGTTAACAGAAGAGAAACAATGATGCCAAGCACCAGCCTCCTTTTAAAGTGTCCAGTGGTGTCTGTGTAGCCCAGCTTCGCAGGCACACATTAAAATCCAGGAGAGTGCACTGGAAGGTAACAGCCAAAGCTTGATATGCATTCACTCATGTCACTCACATTTAGACACACCCATAGGGGTATATAAGTTTGGTGGGTGTCAGCATAGGGAGTGTGTTTCAGTTTCCTGTCTTAGGACAGTGATTCAGGCAGTTAGCTCCGGGAGGCTCAGGAGTGAGTCATCCCTTGGATAGTTACCTGTCTGAGATAGTCAGTCAGATTGGTTTCCTGCTGAGTTCAGAGCAGAGACTTCAGCCGCCTGTCCCAGGACAGTGAAGTTCAGTCGACAGAGGTCCTGGACTAGGAGAATACTGAGAGCTGCTCAGCGAGCCCAAACAGGGAATCTGTGATTCGACTTCTATGCAGCAGTGCTTATGTTAAGAGCGGAAAGCAGGGCGAAGGGCACAGTGGAGAAGACAGAGCAGTGCCTTAGGTATTGGATTACCTGCACTAAATCACCGGTCACTGGGGACCGAAGCGTTGCTATTGTTTCAAGCATAGTGACAAGAAAACCAGAGGCATCTGGACTACAGGTCGCAGAGAGCAGCCCTAAGTGTCAATACGTAACCGGAGTCAGGTGGAACAGGGACTTTGAGCCTGATCAGCAAAAGTAAGGACTTAGTTTCATCATTAGAAGGCTCCACCACAACGTTGGCCCGGGCAGTACAGCTATTGAGACAGCTGGAGAGTTTAGAGTTAACTTGCTTCAGGCAAGTTAGACTCACTTACATATTGGAAAGTTAAGGAGGCCTCTAACCTGCTCGGCTGCTACCTGAAAGTGCACTCTCCACCCCGACTAGCTTCCCGGGATCTGCTTGAACCATCATCAGTAAAAGGTATGAAAAGAAGCTACCTTGTGTGTGACTGAATTCTTATTGCACCCTGCATCATCATCCTCATAGACTTCCAGGGACCCGTCTCACCTGTGGGAGACTTACTACCAAGCTGCCCCATAACATCCCCTGTGAAAGTCCTTAGAGCAGCGCTGGTACAATTTACCAGAAACCGCAGGTGGCGTCACAAATACCTATCCCTAATAATCCCCTGTAAATATTCCCCCATTGTATGAGCGCCCAGGGCCACGGACCGAGTCTTGCTGCCAGTGACAAATCCCATAGACTTTCATGGGCTCGGTGCCGAGTACCCCATTGCCCTGGTACTAAGTGCGACTCAATCTTTGGCGTCACGAACAGGATCCGAAACTTACAAGATCGTAAGCCCTGTGTGCCTAAATTGAACTGTTTGCTGTATGTCACTATTGGAGCCAAAATACCGCCATTTTGCCGCCAAGTTGGCGCCCTGAGGCGCTGGTGAAGAAGGTGGGCGTACCTTCGTGGGGGCGTGTACCCCCCCTGAAGCCGAAAAGTTATGGCCGCCCTCTCCAAGGCCTACTACAATGTGCGATCCAGCCCCACTGCAAAAGAGATACGCCTCCTCTTCATCCTCTATGCGAAGAGGAGGAGACGCAAATCCCGCCTCCACGGAAAGGACCAGAATGTTCCTGTTGGATACCACAGTGATACCTGGACCGAGATGGCGGAAGGACAGGAGAATCAGTGCCCAGTACCGGAGGACTGTCTGCCTGTGCCGGAGCTGTCCCCAGATCGGGACACCGACCCCGCCATGATGGAGCTGCGGAGGGAGAACGCAGAGCTGAAGAAGAAGCTGCAAAATCGTGCAGATCTACAAGAGACGGAGAGACACTGGCGTGCCCGGAAACAGCGGCTGCTATGGGACGCAGTGTTCTCTCCCCCAAGTGAAATACCGTCTCTTGATACCCCTCTACCACTGGATTATCCAAAGGCCCTGATGAAAAAGGCTGCGGAGCGACTGGAGGCGGACGCCAGATATGCTGTACCTGATCCACCGATGGAGCGGTGGAGGCGAAGGAGGCTGAGGAGGTCCTGCCCGTCCCTGAGAGCCAGCCAGGTCAGGAGGCCGCAGCGGATTACCGTTCCCCGGCGCGGACACCGGAGGGTTCCTGTCCATCGTTGCCGGAAGTCGATTGGAGTGAGATGGAAGCGTATTGATGACATCACCTATGCCGTCCAGTGGGAAAAAGAGATGCAGTGTCGCAAAGAGGAGCAGCGACGCCGACAGGAGGAAGAGCGGGAGGTGCAGCGGAACCGACAACGGCAGTATGAGCAGATGGTCGCTGATAAGGAGACCGTGCGCAGAGAGAAAGGTATCTTGCGGGAACCGCAGGCGGCAGGGGTGTGTTACAGAGTTCCAGCTCCGCAAGGGCTGGGGCTTCATCAGAGAACCGGGCCTCTATCCAGGGGTCTTTGTCAGTCGCAGGGACGTAGAATCCCACCTGCCCATCGGTCATCCCGGGAGGGACCTGATTAATGGGGACATTGTTAGTTACACCCGTCACTGGGGCATGAAGGGGTGGTATGCCCTGAATGTGTCCATCGTTAGTGACCCCGTCCCCGACGCCGGTCCCGGGGCGTCCCAGTTCAGAGCGTTCACAGCACCAGGCCGTACTTCAGCATCGCCCCCTGCAGGCCCATCGCAATCTATGTCGCAATCAGCATCGCCTCCTGCTTACTCAACGCAAACCAAGTCGCAATCTGTACAACAGCCCAAGTCTCAGCCAGCGCTGCCGCCTAAACCGCCAACTGCGACCAAGTTAGTATCGCAAAATGTTGTGGCACCTGTAGCGACGCAATCGGCGTCCCACAAAGAGGAAGCACCCGGCGTGCCCCTAGAGGTTCGCACAAGGACTGTAGCGACCCAGACCCTGATAGCAGGTCACGACCTGTTTGTCATGCACTCTAAGGAGCATCGCATTGTTCCAGCCCCCGGGGTGGAAGATGTAGTTGAAGTCAACAAAAAGTGAAGACCTGTAGGATCCAGACAGGGGTCTACCGCATACAATAATGTATAAAGTTGAAAAAGAAAGTTCGCATAATTGCACTTGAAATGTATGTAATGTTTACATAAATTGCCATTTTTGCACTTTAGTATTATTGTATACTGAATGATGTTTTATATAGGGAGTAGAATACCCGGCTGGGTACCAGAAAGAAAAGTTAAGAAAAATGATGTTTACCTATTTTGCATAGTTTTACATATAAAATACCCTGGTTGGGTAAAACAAGTAAGTGAATACTTGACAATTGAAGTTTAAATATGTGTCTTTAACCATGCCATGGACTGAGAGGCTGAGGACTGTGCCAGCCCAGAACTTATTCTTGTAAATAGTTGCGCTTCGGTGCATTGTCTTGGTTTTACATAAAGCCACTACAATTAACTACCTCAGAAGAAAAACCCGTGTGGTGGGGCCCAGAAAGAGGTCTGCAATAAAGTCCTGCAGCCCACCCAGGACCTACGTGGGAGGTTTTTGGTGCGGGTCCTCCACAAGTATCGTGTATATAATGTCTTGATATCTTTGATACTTTTGTATTTTCCTACTGTACAAAATGCAACGTTCAAGAAGTCGTACCTCCCGGATGGGAAGAGTTATAATGTTTATTGTTAATGCAATACAAAATATTCTTTTTGTCTTTTACAGCCCGGGAGTGCTGTGTTTTACCAAGGGGGATGTGTAGCCCAGCTTCGCAGGCACACATTAAAATCCAGGAGAGTGCACTGGAAGGTAACAGCCAAAGCTTGATATGCATTCACTCATGTCACTCACATTTAGACACACCCATAGGGGTATATAAGTTTGGTGGGTGTCAGCATAGGGAGTGTGTTTCAGTTTCCTGTCTTAGGACAGTGATTCAGGCAGTTAGCTCCGGGAGGCTCAGGAGTGAGTCATCCCTTGGATAGTTACCTGTCTGAGATAGTCAGTCAGATTGGTTTCCTGCTGAGTTCAGAGCAGAGACTTCAGCCGCCTGTCCCAGGACAGTGAAGTTCAGTCGACAGAGGTCCTGGACTAGGAGAATACTGAGAGCTGCTCAGCGAGCCCAAACAGGGAATCTGTGATTCGACTTCTATGCAGCAGTGCTTATGTTAAGAGCGGAAAGCAGGGCGAAGGGCACAGTGGAGAAGACAGAGCAGTGCCTTAGGTATTGGATTACCTGCACTAAATCACCGGTCACTGGGGACCGAAGCGTTACTATTGTTTCAAGCATAGTGACAAGAAAACCAGAGGCATCTGGACTACAGGTCGCAGAGAGCAGCCCTAAGTGTCAATACGTAACCGGAGTCAGGTGGAACAGGGACTTTGAGCCTGATCAGCAAAAGTAAGGACTTAGTTTCATCATTAGAAGGCTCCACCACAACGTTGGCCGGGCAGTACAGCTATTGAGACAGCTGGAGAGTTTAGAGTTAACTTCGCTTCAGGCAAGTTAGACTCACTTACATATTGGAAAGTTAAGGAGGCCTCTAACCTGCTCGGCTGCTACCTGAAAGTGCACTCTCCACCCCGACCAGCTTCCCGGGATCTGCTTGAACCATCATCAGTAAAAGGTATGAAAAGAAGCTACCTTGTGTGTGACTGAATTCTTATTGCACCCTGCATCAACATCCTCATAGACTTCCAGGGACCCGTCTCACCTGTGGGAGACTTACTACCAAGCTGCCCCATAACATACCCTGTGAAAGTCCTTAGAGCAGCGCTGGTACAATTTACCAGAAACCGCAGGTGGCGTCACGAACTACCTATCCCTAATAATCCCCTGTAAATATTCCCCATTGTATGAGCGCCCAGGGCCACGGACCGAGTCTTGCTGCCAGTGACAAATCCCATAGACTTTCATGGGCTCGGTGCCGAGTACCCCATTGCCCTGGTACTAAGTGCGACTCATGTCATTCTTACTTAATCATGACAGATTGATCTCCAGCCATGTCCTCATCAACACCCACACCTGTGTTAATGGAGCAATCACTGAAAAGAGGTTAGCTGGTCCTTTTAAGGCAGGGCTGCAATGATGTTGAAATGTGTTTTGGGGGATAAAGTTCATTTTCTAGCCAAATATTGACTTTGCAAGGAATTGCTGTTAAGCTGATCACTCTTTATAACATTCTGGAGTATATGCAAATTGCCATTAGAAAAAGTGAAGCAGTAGACTTTGTAAAAATTAATATTTGTGTCATTCTCAAAACTTTTGGCCATGACTGTACACTTAGTCATGTACCCACGAGCTGCTCTCCCTAATGCTCTCAATGTTCAGTGAAAATCTGAGAGAAGCAGGAGGAGAAGCTCGTTGTCACAGGACCATAAGTATGAAAATCGCATATGAGTGAAGTGTCCATGTGATGACTGCTGGAACCTGCAGAGCTGAATCCTGACATTGCAGCTTCTGAATTCTCACAACTAATACACTGCACACTTTTAGGATTCTCCCTTACCGGTGGCAAGAGTACACGGTCATGTCAGCACAAGCATGTGATTTATATACTTCTGGCCACAAAAACGCATGTATTAAGCATCCTATCATTTAGAATGAATTCCGCAATTTCTGTGCACATGGTGCGTTTTTTTCCGCGAAAAAAACGCATTGCGGAAAATCTAGCAACATGTCCATTAATTTTGCGGAATTCTAGCGTTTTT